>JBBYHQ010313298.1:0-16846 GCA_038382645.1 Spergularia azorica | reverse complement strand
TTTTTTTTTTTAATAAATCAAATAATACACGATCAATTTAAGTTTAAATAAACATATTTTGTTTGAGTTTAAACCAAGAGTCCGTGCAATGCACGGGCATTCAACTAGTATATATATATATAAAAGAGGCTTTTGGCAAATGCATACGGCGCGTCCATAAATGAAGAAATTCCCACATCGCACTAGAAATGAAGAAATGCACACAGAGAGTCCAATATTTGTAGAACTCTTAGATAAAATCATCTACCTGAAACATATAAAATTTATTATAACTTGGGCTACCTATATCAGAATATTATGATACATGTATCATTAAGATCGTGTCGAAATGTACTTCAATATAAGATCCATTTACACATATTTTTGAAAAGTTAAAGGCTTTTGACAAATGCATACGGCGCGTCTAGAAATATAGAAATTACCACAATACACGTAGAGAAATAGAATTTTCTCATAATTTTGGAAAAGATAATGTTCAGATAATTGTGAATTTTGTTTAAAATATTTTGTGCAGATAGAGTCCAATCTTTATAAAACGCTCACATAAATCTATCTACATTAAACACAATATAATGTGTTTTAATTGGGCAACGTATATCAGAAAATTACAATACATGTATCATTAAATTCGTGTCGAAATGTAATCATTAGTAACATGCATTCAATCAGTAATTATCATAATTCATTTATTTTGAGAAAAACTAATTAATAAATAAATAAGAATATAATAAAGTGTCCCGCGCACGGGTTTTCCAACAGAATGATTTTGGGGAGTATAGAGAGGGTCTACATTTGTTCGATCACCTTAATCACTAGACCGTTATTCAAAAAAGAAAGAAATGATTATTAAGTAGATATAACATTTTAACCGTGCAACGCACGGGTTTAAACCTAGTTTATGTATAATTTTGGTCAAATACAAACAAGATTGATCAAAAGACCTTTGAATGGTTATTTTAAGGTTTTAACCTATTTATTTAAGTATTTTTCATCCATTGAGGGACTCTAATGAATTGATAATGATTAATATTTTCATGTTGTACTTCAAGAGAGAAGAGTTTAGGTAAATGACTAAACGAGTGAAAAAACATTCTCTAACAGTTTGTTTTAATTGTCTAATGTTGACACTTATAAAAATTAACATTATGATAATAATTTCTAGGGGTAATATATTCAAATAAAGTTCATATATTCAAATAATTTTTTCTTATATAGAATTTTTATTTTTTTTGAGGGGAATTGAACATGAAATACGAGAGAATTGAAATTACTTTTCAAGCACTATACTAGTAGACGGGCCAGATAAACCTAAAATATTGTTACTACCGTCATCTTATTTTATTGTGCCGATTAAATGATTTGATGGAAACGAAAGTAATTAGATTTGTAAGATGCGCTTTCTCTGTTTAATGACATTTGTGTCTGTGGTCCTATCAATTTCTGAGTCAGCAATAGGCCACCTTTTACTCCATAATTTATGTTTTCAACTCTCCATTTTGTCTTTTTACAATTAATAATACATTCCCTCATTGCCACACTCACCGTCCACCTTGTGGAACTCTTCTTCGAGGTGCCTATAGCTAATTACGGTAAAAGTAATTTTAAGATAAGATCGTCTTATCGTAATATTATGACTTCTACAGGAGATGAGAAATTACAAACATTAGTAGTGAAAGATTTAGAACTCAAGCTTTATTATGTCTAGTTTTTTTTCCTGAAGGTCAACATGTCAACTCATTAATCAATGAACTCTAATAGGAGTAATAGCTTCTTTAAACAATAGAAGGGTTGTTCCGATTCTTCTAATTAGTTTTTGCAACTTAAATATCTTCCTCCCTTTTCATTTCTAAACATTAACAACTGAGTTCAGAACTACATATTCTTTTAAAAAAATTGTTAAAAGCTTGAGACATAAGAACAACCATTACGAATGCTTAAAATTGGTCAATGTAAGGGGGAAAAGAAATGTAAAAGAAGGGTTAGTACAATAAAATGTCACGTAATAACCTAGAGCTGCACCATAATTCCACAATTGTACAACACCCTACTAGTCTACTACTCACAGTCCGTAACCCCTAGTATTATTTACTGTACAACACTCGAGAACTTAAGATCGTTTAAATTCACACCGAAGTCAAAAGTGGTCAATATAAACAACAAGATGAGTAAAAACTAGAAAAGTATTTACTATCTAACTAAGTACTTTATGGACACTTAAAAATGTGGAAAGCAAAGACATTTAAAACCCACCCAAATTAGGTAATAATATTAAAAAGGTGAGCCCAAAAATTGGAAAGAAGTCGGAGCTCAAGGTATAAGAAAAGGACCAAAGTTCCATTAGTGGAAAGGAGATGGAATAAAAGCGCTTCGGCTCACAAATCTTCCACGCCGTGCATCCGAAGGCTTTGACAGCGTGGCGGAAGTGAAAGTGACAAATTTTATTCGCCTGACTCTCAATTTCACATACTTTGCCTATTAATGGTCCATCATTATTATTCCTATTATTATTATTTGATTTATTTGATTTATTTGATTTTATGTCAGCTTCACATGAAAACTCAGTACTACATACATTCCTTACAGATTTATGGTACTACCTTTTGTTTCAGTAGAGTTGAAAGTTGAAACTTGATCTAAGTGTTCAGTTAGACTTGTTAAATCCATATTTTCATTTAGAATTTAGAAAAACCCTCTTTCTGTTTTTGTTTACTTTTTAAAGATTTTAGAATGATATAGTTACACACTTTGTTCTCGACCGTTCTATTTCCTATGTCTAATACACGATCATCCTTTAGTTGGAACCAAGAAGTTAACATATCATTATTGTTAATGTATTTTCATGCGTGTCTGGTTGGAATCAGTGGAGTTGAAATTAAACTATGTGGTAGAGTTTAAAAAGGGTAAAAACAAAATATCTATGAATTTATTTGCACCTTTGAAAATCTACTTTGTTTTGTTTTACTACCTCTTTTAGGAAACTCTATAATCCTACAAGAAATTAACTCCACGGGATTTTCACCCATTTTCATGCACAAAGACATCCTTTTGGTTTTCCTTGAATGAGAGGCCGTTCCATAAATAACAATAGTTATTTTTTTGCTATGAGCAATAGTAATTTCAATAATATCATCTACTCCCTCCATTTCAATGAATTCTTTACGTTGTGGTTTGGCACAAGAACCAAGGAAGGGAGCTAATCACTTTTCTAAACAAAATTATTATGGCCTTAATCTTTCTACTCCTCCTTCCTTGCTCCCTTCTCATTTCTCTCTCCTCCCCATTTGTTCTTCCACCCAACCTTCATCCTAAACTTGCAAATAAGATCAAGTCATCCATGTAAATGTAAACCACAATAATCGTGATGACAATTAGAAGGCTAAAAAAAAAAAATTGATCCAACAAACCAAATCTTCCCCTTAAACTCAACGACCCAGATTTGCCCCTCCCCCAAATCGAAAACTTTGCCCCAAATTTACACCTTAACTCATTTAAAAAAACCAGATTCTTTTCCCTCATAAAATTCAATTAAATCGTTCATGGACCAAAACCTATAACATTGAGATTCAGACATGCTTTGAGGAAAAAAATGGCGACATATCAGAGATCGAGGGAGCAACGATGGATGTTAGATTGATCAGAAAAGAGAGAGGGGAAAAAATCGACATATTCAGATGACTTGAAATGAAGGAAGCTGGGGATTGAGGGTGGCAGAGGAGAGAGAAAGTTTGATAAATGGAGTGAAAATGATGAACTTGTCTGAATTTGAGATGATGGGTGGGTAAAAATGGGTTGGTGATTTAATTTGATTGAGTTGGGAATTACAATTTGGGGGAAAAATAAGTGATAAGTAGGTTTACTAATTGAGTTTATAAAATTAATTGGGCCAACTAAGTAAGGGTTAAGAGGGTTAGGAAGGGTATAATGGGGAATTCAAATGTGTTAATTGGTCCCAAAATAGAAACGTAAAGAATTGACTGAAATTGCCGAAAACGGAATACGTAAAGAATTCATTGAAATGGAGGGAGTATCATGTATCAATTTTTTTTTTATTTTTTTGAAAATACTAATTTACATTGGCTTGTAAAAATATTGTTGAAAATGGCTAAATCTGTTAACTATAACAAAGTAATTTGTATGTGTTTTCATAAAATATAAAACGAGTACTCATTAATATAATCGTCAAACGGTACTTGCATCAAGAACTATAACAATATAAATACCTTCAAAAATATCTAAATGGCATAAATTTTCTCTAATTAACAAATTGATCCATTATACATCAACGTGTTTGTATAGCAGAGGAGGACTGTGTAACTCGATTAAGAAAAGACAAACAACATAATCAATGATATTAGAAGCCAAATTCATTAAGAAATACTGATCAACGAACAATTCCCGCTTTGGACTAACAATGGGTAAATCCACCAATGGTGAAGAAATCAAAGTATCAAACCTCAACAAGGACCTGACAAAACCAATGGAATTGAATAAAAGCTTTTCTATCATATAATTCTGCTTTGTACTATGAAACCACAGTGTAGCTTAAATTCAGAGAGAATGAGGATGCCAACTTGCACTTCCCAAATATGGATCCTCTCTCTCAACAAACTGTTTCATTTCGTGACCTACTCCATTAGCATTTTGCCAACTCATCAATGTTATACAAGTAAAATAAGTTCAAGAAGCTAGATGGATGAGCTGACAAGATCTTAACGGAGTAAGACACAAAATGGGACATGAAGTGAGACAGAGGATCTAGTTTCGCACTTTCCAAGGTATACATGCCCTAACACCAGTTTCACTCCCTAAAAAAATATATAGTTTCACTCATTCGATATCTGCAAAACCTTTAGTGAAAGACATTTACATATATCAATTTTACTGGCTCTCTTCTCGAATGTCTAAATCAACAACGTAATTCTTTTAAAAAACTAGAGCACGAATTACTAATAAAAAAACCTCAACTTACCACTAGTTTTGATATATGAATTACTCTGTGGTGGTGGTGATAAAGACCTTGAAAGTAAAAACCCATATCTTTAGGCTTTAGCAAAGAAAGAAACAAACCTTTGACACACACTTCCTAACTTCAATTTTTTTAGACTGCCCACCATTTATTTCCTTTCAATATTAAATGCCCACTATCAAACACAAACAGTTTGCTCTGTTTCACACCAATTTCCTCAATTAAAATCTTATTCCCAATTTTCCAATTTTCCTTTTTAAATTTATGAACAAAGTGAAAGATGGACCATTCTATAATTCTATACCATTTAAATTAGCAAAAATAATAAATAATCCCAAACCAATTGGAAAGTTATAATTTTTGAAGAGATTTCTTTCTTGTTTATGAACACACTTAAAAATAAATAAAAAAGATTGCAACTTTTTCAGCCTCCACCTCCACTTTCACATTTTTCATCTTCCATGCTTACATATACAGATACCTCAAAGTTTCTTCCTTATTACGCTTTTTAATGGCATCCCAACCTCCATTTTCATCTTCATTCTCTCCCCCTTCTCCTCTGTGTAATTACCCTTGTTTCTTTCTTATTCCCTTGTTTCTTTCCTCTTAAATATTTATATTTATTTATGCTTCTTCTTATTCAAACTGTAACGTTTCTCTTCTCTTGACTTCTCTGGTAAGCTTCTCTTACTCTTTGTAATTATTAATTTTTTTTAATATTAATGGTGGTTTTGTTTATTTAATTAATTGAGTAATTAATTATCTTTCAACATTTCCTAAGTAGTCTCTTTGACTTGACTGCTCTCTTGTATTGGGCTTGTGGGTATCTTCTCTTTCAATCTTTTGATCCGTTATGTTATATATAAGCTTCAAACATAAGTTTCTATTTTTTCTTATATGAGGGTTGTTTTTTTTGTAATCAGGGTGATTTTGTGATTCTGATGATATTTATGTGGATCAATTCAATTTGATGAGGAGGTAACAGAAGGATTGATTATCTGTTGATTCTTGAGCAATATATTGATCTGGGTATGTCTAATTTCATGCTTAATCTCTTGATTTTTGTATTATGTTCTTTAATCTTGTTTTAATTGAATTAGATAGTGTTGCATGAATGTAGAGCCATTGTTTGGATTTGTGCTTGATTGTAATGGCTGATCTTTCCCTGTCCGTCGATTTTTCGCTGTCAAATGCTCCAATCGAATTTGTTTGAAAGAGATGTTCATCATTTGCTTTGTTATTGAATTGATTTTTTGGTAGGGTGTGAATTGGAAAGTGACATTTTTGTTCTTTTGAGATTATGAGTTTTGAGAAATGTTTTGGTTTGTGCAATGTTGCTCATTGCTCGAAAAGCGGCCAGGGAAAGATATGTGTGTGTGTTGAGATTGTGTCACCAGTCATGTTTTGTTTTTGCTTCTATTGGAAGTAAATCCGGAAAATTATGGAAAAAGATGGCGAATTTGTACTCGTTTAGTGTATCATTTTACCATAGGAGATGCTTAGATTTCAATTGGAGGTTTACACATGTATTATGCAATTGTTTAGGTGTGGCAGCGAGGTTGAAGGTGTGCTAACCAATGTCCCGAGGAAGAGAAGTTGAGGATAAAGAGGTTGATAATGAGGAGATGGAGGGGGATGAATTCGATGAGGATGAGTATGAAGAGGACGGAGAATACGATTATGATTATGGCTATGTATCTGATTTAGAGGTTTATGATAAGGAAGCTGCTATAGCTCCTTCGATTGTTTCTGATGAGTCACGGCCTGGTAAAATCAGGAAGTGTGATACTTGTCCTTGCCTAGACCATGAGGGGATATCTTCTGGTGGTCATGGCAGGCTTGGGTTGAATTTAAATGCCCAGCCTCAGGATGCAGATTATTGGTACCTTCCCCATCTCAGTGATGAGATCGGGGCTATTAGCTTACCGAGAATTCCTACAGAAGTGGAGACTATGATCATTGCTAGAACTCCACTTTTGGAGATTAGGAGACTGTGCTCGTTGAACAAAAGAATTTTGTCACTAATAACGAATGGAGAGTTAGTGAAAGAGAGGAAAGAGCTTGGGGTGAGGGAAACATCCGTTTTCATGCTGGCCAGTGGTGAGAGCAACTGGTGGGCATTTGATCAGAACTTTTCACTCCGGAAGACCCTCCCTGAATTGCCATGTGATGATACCTTCAGAATGGCTGATAAGGAGTCGCTTTGTGCTGGGACGCATCTGCTCGTTTTTGGGAAGGAGGTTGAAGGGCCTGCTATATGGACTTATGAAGTGCTTTTGAACAAATGGTTCAAGAGTACTTCCATGGTTGAGCCGAGGTGCTTGTTTGCTTCTGCTTCATCTGGTGACTTTGCCTATGTCGCAGGAGGAACCTGTCTGGAAACTAATGGGTTCCTTAACTCTGCAGAGAAGTATGATCCCGTGAGTAGATCTTGGGAACCGCTTCCGAGAATGAAGGAGAAGAGAAGGATGTGTGCTGGTGTCTATATGGACAGTAAATTTTATGTCATTGGAGGTCAGACTCAAGCAGGAGCTGTGTTGACCTGTGCTGAAGTATTTGATGAGCATAAAAACACTTGGTACAAGATATCGGGAATCCTTAATGGTCTAACCACTTCAGATTCGCCGCCTCTTGTTGCTGTTGTGAATAACCAGCTGTACACGTTCGAAACATCAACCAACTGTCTGATGGTGTACATGAAAGACAGCAACTCTTGGAAGGACCTTGGACCAATTCCTGTTCGAGCTGACATAGGTAAAGGTTGGGGCGTGGCCTTTAAGTCTCTAGGTAACGAATTGCTCGCTATTGGTGGATCAAATATATCCCCGTCTGGCCGAGGAATGACTGTATTTACTTGCTGCCCTGATCCTAAAGCTGAAAAGTCGGAATGGAAACTCCTCGATGATGGAAGGCACAGCAGAAGCCCTTTTGTAATGAACTGCACTATTATGGTAGCCTAACTGCTCACTTCTTATTAAGTGATTACTAATCGGAAAGTCAAAACCTTGAAGTTCAAGCGTCAAGGAATGCCTGATTTTTCCTGCTCTAATCTTCCAAATCAAGTTCTTCGATGGGAGTGTATGTAGTCAGACCAAATCCTAGTGTTCTGACGTGCTCGTGTCTCTTGATGTTAGTTTTGTGTTAGTGCTTTCCTGTCTCAGCTAACAAGATTGGGAGTTCTATCACATAATCCTCCGCGTTCTACCCTTCATTTCTTACAGTTTGCGTTGTGTGAAATAAGTCCGTGGACAGAAAGCTCGGTATACCAGTATAGGTTTCGTTTATTTGAACTTTGCCAGACTTACTTTAACTGTTGATTATCTGAATAATGCATATGCTGCTCCCTGCTTAGAGTCGTGAACTCTGTGTATATTTTTTGCTGGGTTCGGGCTTCAAAAGTCCATTTTTTTCAAGGTTTCCTTGTTCTGAAAGTTTTGATCATTTCTGCTGCTTTACATTTTTGACCAATAATTCAGAACAGCGTATTATGTCAACATATACTTTATAGTTCATTCCGAACGATCCTGTACAGATGCATCTTTTCTTTAGAGTTCTATACATGTTGTTTGTGGTTCAAAGAAGGTGAGTTTATTCCCACAGGGCTGCACATTCGCCGGAAAGGTAATCGCGTACAGACGTACAGTGGTGCGTGCTGACCTAGTTGTGTTGCGTACATCTGACCCTCTCTATAGTACAAAAGACGATGCGGATGCATTATTAGTGTCCATCTTGTTGGGTATAAAGAGAAAATGGGCAGGAGTTGGGTTCAGCCTTACACAGAAATTACATGGAAATATTTGGTCTTTGGAAATTGATAGAATCTGGTAAGTGGTAACAGCTTTGGTGGAAAAGGGAGCTTCTGATGTTGCATCTAACAGAGCATTGTTTGTATGCACAGGTTCATTGTCAGCTAAAGTTTTGTACTTTTTACCCACTAAATTACTTTGGGCCCTCTCTATCTTAACATTAGCATTTGGTCACTTTTGATCATGAGTTATGCCAAGAGGGATAGGAATTGCCAAAATGTGTAAGAGAGTAATCCTTATTTTAGGACAAAGTACTGCGAAAATGTCGTCTACTATCTTCACCTGATCTAAACGATGTTCCCGTTTCCCATCTGGATAGTTTGTGATAATATTCCCGTTTTCTTGCTCGGTGACACCTTAATCTTTCGTCAATTCTACATAGTGGGAGCGGCGGGAGGAAGGGACGGGGCAAGGATCAATGAGGATCATCTGTCCCATTTTATGTCTCATTTCATACCCCTCCAGTCAGATTAGTAATTGCAAACTTCTAATTGGAGAGGTACATGGAGTGAGATACAAAATGGGATATAGGATCCTTACTGGGCAAGGATGAGTAAGGTCCAAAGTTTCAAAAATTATAGCAGTAATAACTAACAACTACATCATTATTACCCCGGCCCCCGACCCTTAAAAGCCGCTTGGTAACGCTTAAGGGGGTTGGATGTACGCAAGTCTTACCCTTATTGAAACATAGAGAGACTGCGTACGGATAACCCAAAATGAAAATTGTATAGAGAATTGCACTAATCGACTCCTACTCCACAATATAAGAAGAGCCCAGTTTTTTGAGACATTTTACTTTATTCCATTATTATATCCCAAAATCAAAGAATAGTTAGTTTTTGGCTCCATAAGAAATAAAAATAAAAAGACGAGTTTAAGTTTGATATTAGTCTCGTTTAACGTTTTTGGTTTACCGCTTTGAAAAAACCAAAGTCTCGTTTTTGAAAAGCATAAAGTTGTTTTCAGCTGTCAGTTTTCATTTTCTACATCACTATTATAGAACCCATTAATTTTGTAACTTATTTAACTAAATCTTGTGCGCAAAAAAACTGTAAACGGTAGTGATACCGAACGGGCCACAATTTTCTGTTTTAATTTTTTACCAAATAATTATTGAAACAACCAAATTTGCAACTTAGTTAACTAAATGTTTTGACACAAAACACCAAAAACGGAAAAAGACAAATTAGCAAAAATTAATCAATTGACCTTGTGATTGTCTTCTTACGAATCACGGTTACCTAGAGTGTACAAGGTTATACAATCGTAAACCGATTAACCTCGTGTACAACGTGGATCCAAACTACGGCTCCAAAAAAAAAAAGAAAAAAAGTTTACCTTTCCATAAAAAGAAAAAAGGAAAACAAAAAGAAATGAAGGTAACCTAAAAACCAGCTGCCGCTGGGAGCTACACTCAAAAGACGACGCACGATCTCCTCCGTTGAGATTTTCGAAACTCGCAAACAAAAAAAAAGAAACAACAGTAAAATTGGTGAAATTATCACTGACACTTCAAGTGCAGCAGTCGAGATCTCCAAATGATTTGAGCAATTTTTCCCCCAATTTCAATCCCTTCAATTTCCCCCAATTCAATTTAGCAACTGTGCGGGTAAATTTTTCTAACCCCTTTTCGTATTATTAGATCCTGTTTTTTTTTTTCTTGTCTTTTGATTATTTTTTCTTAATTCTGTTCATTTAATTGCCAATTTTTAGTTGTATAAAATCTGGGTTTTAGTGGGTATTTTGTAAAAATGTTGCTGAAGATAAAAAAAAATTCAATCTGATTGATGGATTTGGTCCCTGAAATTTGGAGTGGAAAATCTTGATGGGGAAGTTTCTGATTGTTTTTGAAGCTGTTTGTGTAGTTATTGAATTGGGTATTTATTGAGAAATAAGGTAGAAATTCTGCATTTTTAGTAATTATAGAATTATTAGTTGAATGTCCAAATATTGTGATTTTGCAGGAACTTGCTATTAGGGTTTTGCACAGGGTCCCTCAAATCTAAGAGACGGCCCTGATTTCGATACCGAGGGAGGATAGTGTAGTGATAAAGTTTGGAGCTTTATAGGGGAGGGGAGGGTTTGTTGAAAAAAATGGCAGCCAATAACAATAATCAACCACCCAAGAGTAACATTGGGGGTTCGATGTCGTCCCCATTTGGTAACACTGGTATGGTAAACCCTAATTTTCCCCCGAATTTTAACCCGTCTTCTCAAGGGCAACAGCACCAGGGTCATAACCCTCAATTAGGGTTTGGATATCAGAATCAGTTCCAGTTGGCACAAGCTCATGCCTTGGTCCAAGCACAGTCGAAAGCTGCTGCTGCTGCTGCTGCCCATAACCAGCTCTTGCAGGTTCAGGGGTTGTCAATGAATCATTCTCAGTCTTTGGGGATGGGTGGTTTGGGAAGCTCTTCACCCTCGATATCAGGGGCTGGTAATTCTGCTGGAAAGAGGATTCCACAGAAGCCTCCTGTTCGACCCCCAGGTCCCTCGGGGATGAACATGATGTCCCCAATGAAGAATTTGGCGGAGCTCACTTCTGGTGCGAGGAGGAAGAAGCAGAAGCCTCAGGAGAGGCAGTTGAGTGAGAGGGTGGCTAATATATTGCCTGAGTCTGCTTTGTATACTCAGCTTCTTGAGTTTGAGTCACGGGTTGATGCTGCATTGACGAAGAAGAAGGCTGATATCCAGGATGCTCTGAGGAACCCTCCTTGTGTTCAGAAGACGCTTCGTATTTATGTGTTCAATACTTTTGCAAATCAGAGTCAGTCTATTCCTACGAAAGCAAATGCAGAGCCTCCTACTTGGACTTTGAAGATTATTGGGAGGATTTTGGAGGATGGGGTAGATCCTGAGCAAGCTGCTATGATGAAACAAAACCCAATGTATCCCAAGTTTTCTAATTTCTTTAAGAGAGTTACGGTAGCATTGGATCAGAGATTGTATCCTGAGAACCATATGATAGTTTGGGAAAATTCTCGATCAGCTGCACCTGTTGAGGGGTTTGAGGTGAAGAGGAAAGGGGACAAGGAATTTATTGCGAACATTCAATTTGATATGAACTATACGCCCCAGAAGTTCAAGCTTTCGCCAGCTTTGACAGAACTTCTTGGTATAGAAGCTGAAAATCGTCCCAGAATAATAGCTTCTATCTGGCATTATGTGAAGGCCAGGAAGTTGCAGAACCCAAATGATCCAACCTTTTTCAATTGTGATGCTCAGCTTCAGAAGGTATTTGGTGAAGAAAAAATGAAATTTGCTAGTGTCTCACAGAAGATATCACAGCATCTTTCTCCTCCACCGCCGATACAGGTGGAGCATCATATTAAGCTTTCTGGGAGCACCCCTGTTGGTAATGCTTGTTATGATATACTTGTGGATATACCTTTGCCAATACAAAGAGAACTATCCATGCTACTGGCAAGTACTGAGAAGACGAAGGAATTGGAGACCTGTGACGAAGCAATATGTGCTGCTATAAGGAAGATTCATGAGCACCGGAAAAGGAGATCTTTCTTCCTTGGTTTTAGTCAGTCACCTGTGGAATTTATCAATGCAATGATAGAATCTCAAAGTAGAGATCTGAAGCTTGTGTCTGGGGAAGCTAGTCGTAGTGCAGAAAAGGAGCGCCGATCAGATTTCTTTAACCAACCATGGTATGTGGTCCACCTCTTTGGTTTATATATTGCTTCTTCAATTTTATGTACTTCCTTTGGTGGTCTCCTCATTCAATTTAAGTGATGCATTTGAGTCTACTGTTTGCAATGGCATACTTTTTCCTTTGTTTCATGCATTTAGAATTGGATTCTGGGATGTCTTTGCATTAAGAATTTAATTTTGAAGTTAATGACGATGATTCTGTACCTTTGGTTGGTTTTGCTTGATTTTAATGTCGAAGTTTCATTGCTGCCTGCTGATATATCACGAAAACATATATTTGTGGCTAACATTTCTGCTTAATTAGCCTTATGCTTTCTTTGGTCCAGTGCGTTTTAGCATCACTTGTCATGTTCCATAAGGCCATGATGTCTCAGTAGCCTATTATTATTTCTCGGTTTTCCTAGTTTAGCTGAATTCTAAGCACTGTATCTTATATTAAATACCATCGGCCCTCAACTAATCCGATTTTCAACTACAGGGTTGAGGATGCTGTCATTCGTTATTTAACGCGGAAGCCTGCTAATGGACATGACGGCCCTGGAAGCACATAAACTAGGCATTTACAGATTCCCAACTCATCTGGTTAGCTATTAAGTTGTCTTCACAACCACTCATCATGTTGTTGCATGTCATTGTATAACTGTTCTATGTACCTTAATGTCACTAATCAGTAATCACCCAGTTCAAACCTTGTGCCTATTTGGCGCATATTTTCGAAATTGAGTTAAATAGTGAAGAAACATTCCACCCTCCCTCGCCCCACCCCTCTTCCCCTCCAAAATTAGCTGTTATCAAGTTTTAACCAGGTAAAGATTCAGGGTTTTTTCTGGGGTAAAAATCACATGATGCATTGGAAATTGTGACACCTTTATGTGATATTGAGTGTTCAAAGTACAGAGTAAAGTGACTGCAGTGGAGATTTTGTGGGGCATGCTATGCACACGCTCAAGTGTGACAAAACACTGACAACATGGACTCATTCTACATCGTACCTTAAAGTACTCGAGTCGTTATTTCAGGTGGAGTCTCCCATGGTGTGGGGGCTCCACGTGTCATGTGTGAAAGCTCTTGACTGTTTGCACTTATATTTTATCGTTTACTGAGGATCCCACATGTTAATATGGAATGTCAATACTCAGTAGATGCAGATTGCAGGCACAAATCGTCCTTTTCTCGAACCTTTAAAGCTCGGCTGAAGTAATATTTGATAAATGGTACTTTGCCCAAGCAGCCACTTCAAGTCCTCATTTATGTCTTATTCCGTTAAGATCTTGACTACTCTCCGATCTGTTCTCTTGCTTACGCAAAAATCTAGTTTTTGTTCGAAGTAGACACGAATGATGATATCCTTTTCGATGTTACTCGTTGATTATATTAGACAAGTAGGCGTATAAATTGATGTGTCTTCACCCGTCTTGTTAGTGGAGAACACTGACTCTTCACCTAGAGACCATACTCTCAACTTCTCAAGGTTGGGCCTCAAAACCTATGTGAGAACAAGTGTATTGTCGCAAGGATAGATAAACTGTCTTGATTTCAATACTACAAACTTCGTAAGAGTGATTTTGGTAATTTGCTTGGTATCCGGTTCCTCAGATAAGACTGTTTACTCTTTTTGGTGCTTGTTAAAGAACCATTACTACCATACCAACAGCCCCTGCTAATGTCTGGGGCTCAAAGATTGTTTCTTTCCCTTTTACAGCCCAATGTTTCAATATTCTTCGACTTTATAATATAAAAGGCATAAGACAGTTGGCTTTCAAAGTTCAAATTATCGGTGTCTCTTATATTTTAGAAGGGCAGTTGGTCGCGATACAATGTGTACAATAGTGCATCATCTTAAAAGAAGTGTCATTAATTTTAACATAGAGGGCCGGGTAAACTTGCTTACATTTGACCTCACTCACCTTGCCATAGTCAAGAACCTTTTAAATGTTCTTGTTGTACCTTACCAATGTCAGAGCAGCTGAATTCACAGCACTAGCTAGATGGAAATCAAGAAATGGCAGGACTAGCTAGGAAGCCACTAATATGGTTGTCTCATTTACATCTTTTTTCAGGTCAAAATGTTGGTTCCCGGCCTCTTATTGTTGTCTATCATGTTCCAGGTGAGGTGACGATCATAAACTGCGCTACTCGGGTACAAGCTGGAATTTTCCATAATACTATTGCGCTATTTATTAGGAAAATTAAAATTATAAACATCAAACAAATAATGTACTTATATAACCGGTCACGGGTGAGAAAGTGGAAAATTGCTACTGTGCTTGCATCAGTTGAAGCCGTCCCACATCGGTAATAAATAGGAGTCGTTTCAGCATCTCTACTTGTTAATAAAACAAATTTCAGCGTCTTTTTGACAAGTTTGGTTAAAAGAAGTTTCAAAAATCATAGCGCCTGATTATTATTCTTGATCAACCAGCGTAGAAAATCCTCTCCTCTCATAAATCAGTAAAAAATGAAGGTAACTATCAGAAGATCTGGAGAACCCTCTTTCGAGTTGGAAATCAGCCCAGATGACACGGTAAGTTTGTTTTATTTTATTTGTTTTGTGATCGACCTTAGGTAGCGTGAATGTGAAGGAGAATTATATTCTGATGTCTGAATGTTGTGAACGTGCATGATTTTTTTTTTTTTTTTTTGCAGATAGTAGAAGTGCAGAAAAAATTACTGGTAAAGTTAGGAGAAGACCCTAAATATCCATGGAGGGTACGCCTTGCTTACGTGGCCGCCTTGTTGTTGCCAAGGAAACTGTCAAGGAAAAGGGCATCCTTGACAAGAGTATAGCGGTAATATGAACTGTGGACTAAAGTGTAATCTTGAAGGAACATTGGAACAACTTGGTTAAGGATCTCACGAGTATGGAGTCTCTAGTCGATCACTTGAATTGATGCTACTGAGAAGGTCATCTTGTTTTGAAGCATGTTCATTTTGCTCGAAATGAATGTATTTCGGTTTTACCTAACGTACGTTGCTGGTATGGTATGTAATGTTTAAAGGTGAATGTTGATGTGTTGTGAACTATAGTGGTGACTATTTTGGTTTGTATAGTGTCATATATAACGTTTTGTTAATGGTCGGAACTTTGGTAATGGCCGTATTAAAGATATTACATCGTCTGATCCAAAGTACATGGATATATAGATGCAGATGTAAGTAATGTAACTTTAAATGAGAGTATTTAAACTTTGAGGTTGTTTTAATGGAAATACCTATGAAAATACAAGGGCAATTTATGCCATCCATCACTTGAACAACGTAACATCACATTTTCCACCTATCTAATGCATGATGATGAGATGAATAACTAAGGCGTTTTTTACCCAGAAATTTGAATTTTCAAACGACACATTACCAAAAAAGTCGTGTTGGTATATAACACTTACATGGACGGATCTACATTGAAGCGTAGATGTCAACCATGCGGAATTTTTGGTTTATGCTCCTTCGGAAAATATTTTCACTAACAATTTCGCATTTTGAATATCAAATCGTATAATATAGCGACTTTCCTAATCCCAAATCTTGCCATAACTATCTCCAAGTATTCGGATATAAGTTGCCTTCTTTTCACCGTCTCAAAATGATATATCATGAGCAAGAGGCCGCCTTTAGATATTGGATATCCGAGATGTGCGAACCAAGCAAACCCGTTCTTATTTAAAAATCTAATATCGAAATAAATTCTGATCGGGTATCCGAAAATGCTATAAAGCGTCTCAACTTTTACAAACGGACCACACTAATCCGTCACTAATTTAGGAATGTATATTATACTGTACCTTCGGGGGTATATGCAGTTTTTGTACCCCCGTAACATTTTGATGAGCAATTCACGAATATTCAATGAGCTTCACCTATATTTCAATGAGTAAACATGGATATGCCGAGCGTTCAACGGTATGGGTAAAAAACAATAAACATCACCCAAAACATAAGTTGATTGATTTATATATGGATGCCCAGCGATAGTTATCATTGCTCATCAAATTGCACTCATTGCTCGTTAATTCTATTAGAGGGGGTACAAAAACTCTATATAGGGTTCAGCTTTCATGAGAACACCTTCTCCCGTGAGAACCATGAGACCCAATATGGAATAAAATCAAATATTAAAAAGATAAAACAAACCCACCTACCTGACTCACATTTTCTCTCTCCTGCCCCTCCACTTCCCCTATAACCCGACCACCACCCTAACCACTCCAGCTGCCACCACCTCCGTCACCAGCCGCCACCCCAGAAGCCACCGACCACCCAGAAGCACCGTCGTCGTCCGGCGACGCCATCCCACCACCCCCGCGTCCACGTTTTCCCTCCTTCTCCTCCGTTTTTTTTATTTTTCCCTCTTTTCTCTCCCCTCCAATTTGCACAATGCAGTAGATGTAGAATGCACAATTAGAAAATC
>JBBYHQ010313263.1:0-41731 GCA_038382645.1 Spergularia azorica | reverse complement strand
TCCATCAATCATCATCACCATATATCTCGACCATCATCATAATAAATACGATTTAACCAAATCCAAATCACATATCACATATCATCAAGAAATTATTCCACACAAAACAAATCAACAAAATCAAAATCGATAATCACAGCCACATACTTCTCATCGCCGGTGAGCGTAGGCGGTGGTAATTGGCGACGTATTGGGAGATCAGTGTTGTGGGAGAAAGTAAGAGCTGGAGTTTTTTTTGTATATTTTGGGATTTTTAGGGAGGTTTGGGGAACTTCTGGGTTATTTACCCATAAAAAATATGTTTTTTTAAAATATTTTTTAGGCTAATTCGGTCTTCGGTCTTGGACCGAGAACCCCGGGTTTTTGACCGGACCGGACCGGACCCGGAAAATGGGAAAACCAAGGACCGAGGACCGGACCGAATAGCTCCGGGTAGGTCCGGTCCGGTCCGGTCTTCGGTCTTGCCGGGTCGGTCTTCGGTCCGGGCTAGTTTTTGAACAGCCCTAATCATATAGACCTATAGTACTCTATAGAGTATCCTACGTTTAGTTTGTTTCACCTACAATTTTGTTAAAAACAGGTTTATCATAATCGAAGAGTTTTTGTATTTTTTTTAGAGAAATACTAACAATTAATTTAGTATCCTACGTTGAGTTTGTTTCACCTACAATTCTGTTAAAAACAGGTTTATCATAATCAAAGAGTTTTTTTTCCTATAGAGAAATACTAGCAATTAATTTAGTAAAAATATATATACTTATCATATGATACAACAATGTGGGACAAAAATAACCTAGCTGCGTATAGTGTGTCAAAATACTATAATCTTACTTATTAGACGATGTGGGACAATCTCCAATATTGGCAAATAAGAAGAGTAATAAAAAGGTCATCCACATTGTCAAATCATGACCACGTAAAAAAATAAACTTCCTGGCCATGATATCGCCAAAGCTTATTTGGACTGCTCCACCCCACTAAGTCTCAGGCGCGTGTACTAATTCCTCTACTAAAAATTATCCCACGTTGTGAACATGAGCAAATGAAATTTATGTATGGACTATTAAACTTTTTTTTAAAAATACAAGAACTAATCCCGTTAGGATTACGATACTGAGTAGAATAAAACTATTATCTTCTGATGCAACGATGTGGGACAAAAATAACCTAACTTATAGTGTGCCTAAATAATGTAATCTTACTTCTTGGACGATGTAAGACAATCTCTAATCTTGGCAAAAAAAAGAAGAGTACTAAAAAATTGTCCCACATTTTTTTTGTAATGATCAAATTTTATAAAAAAAAAAACCGGGGTGAAAATCCCCAAACACCATTACAAAAAGATTGCTTACTAAACTTAGAAAGGCACAAGACACCTCTCAAAGCATAGTAGCAAGAGTATCATCCGAAATACCCGAGCTTAAATACATCATTCTAATTGCAACGACATATCTAATCCTATACACAATCTCATCTATGGTTCTCATTTTTTCCTTAAAGATTCTACTGTTTCTCTCCATCCAAAGCTCATAAATGGTACAAGCTAGAGCACACCTATTCCTTCTGTGTTTCCACCCTTTTCCCTTGTTGTTTCTAGTGAACCAGTTTATTTCTTGCTTCAAAGAAGAGATTCTGTTGATGAGATATTTCGCCAACACTGTTCCCCATACCCTCCTGGAGAAGCTGCAGCCAAAAAAGAGATGGTTTGCATTCTATGATTCATTGAAACAAAGAACACATTTGTTGGCTAGGTGAAAACCTCTTTTGCATATATTGTCTAGGGTTGCCAGACTCCTCTGGATAGCAAGACAGCTTATAAAAGCATGCTTAGGGACTATTGCAGCATCACAGAGTGTCTTGTGCCAGTACTTCTTGTTCTCTTTTTCTCTGAAGAAATCATACAGAACTAGGGTTTTGTTTTTAGTGCTGATCATGCTCCTAGCAGTTTCAATGCTCCCTGCTTTGCTGATGAGTTCATCTCTAATATGGAGAATGTTCTTCCAGCTGCAGGACCAGTTATTATTGATGCTCATACTCCCAAAAGTCTGAATTCCTGATAATATAGTCTGAATTCCTGATACAATATCAGAGCTTTTCAATCCATTTGGCCAGGAGAGCTTTGTTCCAACTTAACACCTCTTTGATGTCCATACCCCCTTCCTTTCTAGGCTTGCAAAAACCGGACCATGCTTTACAAACCATTCTCCTATCACCTTCTTTTATCCCCCAAAGAAAATTCTTGCATAGCCTATTTATCCCCTTTACTACTCCTTTTGGCAGCAAAATACTAGCACCCCAGAAATTTTGCAGACCAAATATAACTAAATTAATCAGTTTAATCTTACCTGCATAAGAAAGAAACTGATTTGCCCAATGGGAGATTCTTTGCTTGATTTTGCTCAGCAGAGGCTGGAACATAGTTACTGCAAGTCTGCATGGTAAAGAGGCACTCCCAGATATCTGAAGGGAAATGAGCCTTCAGAAAAACCTGTTTCCTTTGCAATAAGATTTCTGACAACAACTGATTTTCCTCCATAATAAACATCTGTTTTGAGAGGGTTAGCATGGAGACCTGAGAACCCAGCAAACTTCTCAAGACAGGTTGATATGGCCTTCACTGAGGGGAGGTCACCTCTTGTAAAAACCAGCAAGTCATCAGCAAATACCAAATGTGTGAGATTTACTCTCACACATTTTGGGTGAAAAGAGAAATGCTGAATCTTAGGAGCTTCTCTTAGCATTCTTGAGAGGACTTCCATACAAAGAACAAAAATATAAGGTGATAGAGGATCACATTGTCTAAGCCCCTTTTTTACCTTTAAAATAACCCTCTACAACACCATTTATATTCAGGGAGAAGTAGGTTGAAGTGATACAGGACATAATCCAGTTTGAGTAGAGCTCAGGAAACCCAAAGTCTTTAAGAAAGCTTCTGACAAAGTCCCAAGAGACGGAATCAAAGTCTTTCTTAATATCCACCTTTATAATGCATCTAAGAGAAATGTTTTTCCTCCCATAGTGTCTTGCAAGTTCATGTGCCAGCATTGTATTATCAAAGAGTTGCCGGTGTTGAACAAAAGCTGCTTGTTCAATTCCAATAATATCAGGGAGCACTCTCTTAATTCTATTTGCCAAAATCTTGCTGATTGTTTTGTAAATTGTAGTACAGCATGAGATTGGTCTAAAGTCAGCCACTGTATTAGGAGTGGGGCTTTTGGGAATAAGAGAGATCAGAGTTGACTTGACCTGCTTCAGCATTTTCCCAGTTCTGAAAAATCCATGCACTGCTGCACAAAAAGAGTCACCAATAATATCCCAAGCATCAATGAAGAAACCAGAAGAAAAGGCATCAGGGCCTGGGCTCTTGTTGATGTCTATAGTTTTTAAGGCAGCTTTGATTTCTAGGGTAGTTAAAGGGGCAATCAGCATACTTTTGTGGGTATCTGACAGAGTAGCTCCAGATGTGATGATATCAGCAGGGTAAGTAGTTGTTCTGGTCTCTGTCCCAAGTAAGGAGGTGTAATACTCCAAAAATGCATCAGACACCTCTCTATGACCTTGAACATGAACTCCACCAATGGTTTTAATGGAGCCAATGGCATTCCTCATCTTTTTCTCAGCTATCTTGGCATAAAAGAATTTTGAGCTTGAATCAGCATACCTGATGTCATTAACTTTTGCTTTTTCAGCTTAATGTATTTGTTGTTTAGCTCCCTTTCCTCAGCAATTTTATCAGAACTCAGAGGGTCAGACTCAATTTCAATCTGACATTGGATCAATTTCTCTTTGCTAGCCTTGACTCTACCTGGAAGATCAGAGAACTCCTCCTTGTTAACACTTTTTAGCTTACTTTTCATACCCTTCAATTTGTTCATCAAACAAAACATTTTGCAGCCCTTCACACTTTGATCCCAGACTTCTTTCACCATCTCCTTAAACTGACTAGAGTGCCCCCAACAGTTTAAGTATCGAAAAGGCCTGATAACAGGCTCAGTATTATCTGGAATAGAAACCAAACCTGGGGAATGATCACTAATTCCTGGGGATAAAAACTGAGTGTTTGTACCAGGGTAGCTAGGTGTTAATCCAAACACTATTAGCCATGACTCTGTCCAATTTGCACCACACCCTATCAGATGAATCCTGCTTATTTGTCCAGGTGAGGTGGTGACCTTGAGCAGGAAGGTCAGATAACCCATTTTGAGAAACACAATCTCCTAATTCCTTAATGTCTCTCAACACTGGATCAGGATTACTAATTCTCTCCTCTGGCTTTAGTACAACATTGAAATCCCCCAGCAATAACCAGGGTTCTTGATGCTGTGCCAAGTCATAAATGTCCTTCCAAAGGCCCCTTCTTGTATCTCCCCTATTTGCAGCATAAATGAAACTAACCAGAAAAACTCTTTGAGTATTATGCTGAGTTATTCTCCAATGGATCATTTGAGCTGTTTTCAGAAGAATCTGAACCTGAACCTGAGTTGGTTTCCACAAAATCCAAATTCTACCATTATTATGAAAATCATAATTATTTTCCATAAGAAATTGTCTAAACATCCTCTTAACTATGTGTGAAGCTTTATGAGGTTTAATTCTGGTCTCCAAAATAGCACCACAATCCACTTTGTTAGCATACAAGAAGTCCCTCACTTCTTGCTGCTTTAGGGGGTCATTCAGCCCCCTAATATTCCATGTTGTAATGATTATGGAGTTAGGAGAGGCTCTCCACCTCCATCTGGGTCCTCCATTTCAACCCCAGTTCCATTTTCATTGTGATCTAAGAAAAGCTCAACTAGCTCCACCAGAATTGTTTGAAAACCCTGCTGATCAGCATATTTCTGAGCAGATTTCTGAGATATGCTCTTCTTTTTTGCCACCAAAGTAAACCCATCAGCATCTATGTAAGAAGATGACGGGGTAGTGGTCACAGTGTCAGGCTGCTGAACAAGTGGGCTCTTCTCCAATTGTTTCTCAGATTCAGGTATCCTGACAGCAGGCTTAGCTACATATACTAGCTTAGGTTTAGCTGCAGGTTTTGGTTTCCCTTTTTTGCAACTGTCACTGGTGTGTCCTAACCTTTTGCAAGAAGAACAAAAGAAAGGAACCCATTCATAAATGATTTGCTGCTGAATTGGTCCTCCAAATGGGGTGTTTATAGTCATAATGTTAGGTAAGTCTTTGGTGACATCCACTTCTATCAAGACCCTAGCAAAAGAGATCTTAGTCTTGTTTGTGGTGTAATGGTCAGCATAGATTGGAGTGCCAACCCGACTAGCTATCTTGCTCAAAGCTGCTGAGGACCAAAGACAAGGGTCCAAATTAGGGAAAAGTACCCAAACTGGGACAATTGTCAATGAATCTAGTTCTTGAGCTATCATAGGAGTCCATTTTTTCATCACCACAGAACCACCATTCACACTCCAAGGGCCACCTCTAATGATAGCATTCATATCTTCCTCAGAATCAAATCTAATGTAATACCAACCCTTAGCAAAATATAGGATTTGTGGCGTCTTCACATTTGCCCAATTTTTGGCTGCAAAGCTATTCAATTGAGTCAAAGTGATGCGTTTCCCAACAACTGTCCCAACCAAGGTATTTTTCCAGAATTCTACCTCCTCATGAACATCAGTCTCCTCAATCACAACATCTTCTTCTTCACAACTATCAACAAATTCAAGCGTCATCCCCTGATTAACCTTATTAGCTCCCTTTCTAATTGATTTGGTACCCTTTGCCACATCCCCATTTCCAGTATTTTCCCCATCTCCAATTCGAGGGTTTGTGCCAATTTCCCCCAAATTGTTAACAGATTGATTTCTAACCCCATTAACACTATTTTTACCAGATGAATACGAAGATAAAACAACATTAAGGTAATCATTCAAAACCAAGGGTTCAGTGGGTTGTACCATGTCAGCACTATCATCATCTGCAATTTCTGGTTGATTCCCTTTGAAACCGGTATCAGGAGGATCGGGGTGATTCGCTGATGCCGAAACACCAGCTGATTTGGGCGGCCGGCCTCGCTTTTTGGGCTGATTTTCCTTACTCATTGTTGCGTAAGCTAGAAGAAACGAAGTCGCTTCCAGAGCATTTTCTACCTAGCTTTTTTTTTTTCAAATAAAAAAATAAAATTGTCCCACATTATTGAAACAAGACCAAATGGAATTTATAATATCTCTACTAAAAATCGTACATTAGGAAATTTATTAGAAAACTGGATATATAGGTGAAAGGATTGAAACAACAGATCAAGCTAATAATTTGTCAAGGATTCATAACTAAACTAAAATAATATAAACATAATATGCATGAAGGTAATCAATTCTAACGATCCACTAAGCATATGTTTGTTCTATATGCTACTATGGATAAGAGTTGTACAAGTAGATTAGGAGATGGAAAACAACACAGATACATATGAGCCAGGGCCATCATTCATGTGTGTTTTTATTTTCATCATAGTAGTAGTCAAATTTATATTTTGATTAAGTTAGATGATAGTGTAGTTATATACTCCATGGCCATTCACAATTGTACTAGACTTAATTAGCATTCAGATGTTATCCAACGTGATAAGATGTAAGAGTAAAAAAATTTAAGATACATGTGGCCTTTTGTGGGAGCGTATGTTAAAACATATAAAAATAGTACGTTATAAGCAAATTTGCTGAAAATGAAATTTACTATCTCTTTGCTCCCTTTTAAAAGGTATTGCATTCACATGTATGTTTGTGTAAATGGTACTCACATTGTTTCATTATTGTGAACATTATTATACCCATTTGCTAAATTCTTATAAGAAATGTTAGCATTAAGAATCAAATTATGAAGTTATTATCTATCATTGCATCAATAAGAAGTTTAAATAGTGAAAATAATGTGAAATTAGAGTTTAGTGCTTGAAAAAAAAAATATATTACACATGATCATAAAAATGAGACCTCAAAGATGTATACACAAACACGAAAACATGGAAAGCATGAGAAAAATAAAACAACAAGGGTACCGTGTGAATGTTCCTAAGTATTAATTTAAGATAGTGTTTTTGAACAAAACTTTAACTTAGTTCTAATCTATTAGAGGGTGCTAATTTAAAATTGTACAATTAAAGACGAACGAATATTTTATTTTAGATTATATTGTCTGATTTTTCCCCGTTTATGTGTCCGATGGGCAAAAATTATGGTGCATATTATACAGAAACTTGAAAATGTGGAAATCAGCTAAAATGGAACGGTACCATGTGAATGTTTTAGATAATAACTTTTTTTAAAAGGTTTAGTAACAATAATTTAGTTGCAGTGGCTACTGCCCTCCGTGATGGAGTTTACAAGGCTGATGAATTGGGTCTCCCTATACTTGAAATAGAAGGGGATAATTTGACGGTAATCTCGGCACTACAAAATTTGTGGCAGATTCCTTGGCAAATCAGCACTCTTATTAAAGACACTAAAACTTTATATCAACAATTTCGGAAGGTTCATATTCGGCACGTCTTTCGGGAAGCAAATCAAGCTGCGGATTGGATATTGCGATGGGGGCATCATATCCTTCACAATCAGGAGATGCCTTCTCCCCTCCCCCAATCCCTTTGTTGAATATTAGATGCTGACAAGTTAGATGATACCCTGGGTAGAAGGGTTACCTAACTTTGTTTTATTTTTTCTTACCTATGTAAAAAAAAAAAAAATTAAGTTAATGCTTTTGAAGAAGAGTATAGTTGCAGTGACATTAAAAATGTTGATTTGAAAGTATAAGTTCCCAAGTTTGTAAATGAGGTTCATATGATGAAAATAATTGTCTACACAGGTTAAATAAAATGCATATAATAGTTCCTATATAAGGGCAAATATTTATCGGTTCAACTTTATCATCATAATTAGATAATATCATTAAGAGACCCGTGCAACGCATGGGCTTACATCTAGTAATTATTAAAACGGTATAACATATTAACCGTGCAACGAACGGATTTAAAACTAGTTATATTGTATATTTACCCTATACACAACCTAATATGTACAATAATGCCTTCTTTTGGGGAGTGCTTAAAAACATAAAATATTCATTTTTCTTCTAATTAGGTTGGTCCTGAAATTGAGTATCAACCGGTGATACACTATCGTTGGCTGTAGTTCAAAGATAAACAACAATTTCAAGCGTTTTAACAAACCAATCCTCAATTTCACTCCTAATCAAGAAAGAGTTAACGATAAGCTCAATCCTAAATACAGAGTACTAAAATTAGTTCACGGCCTTACGGAGTGGTGTTTCGATTCGGTTCAGCTCTGCGAGCTATACTCACATCAAAATATGACAGCCTACTGCATATTAGTTTTTTCATACGTTGGTGGAGAAGGAAAGATATAGGTGACCAAGACCAAATTTCCTAATGAAGGAAGAGTTTATGACAAGCTCAAGCTTAAGACCAAATTTAGTAAAGACTCCATATAATATACTTACACCACAACATAATAAAGAAAACATTAGAAAAACATGGAACTTTTCAATTGAAAAGCAAAAGAATTAAGAGCTTTAGGTTAACCGTCACACCCACTTCCCATCTTCTCATTTGTGTCAGCACCAGTCATTCAAATTCAATGCTTACATTTGACACTCAAGACACCCTTAAGATTAACGCAATCCCAATTAAATTTTACCCAGAAATAAAATGCTCTTATTCCCAAGAAAATCAAACCCAGAATCTTACAACTTTTACTTTGGTGCATGCTTCTCATATAATCTCACCTTATTCTACATTTCTCTCTACTTGTCATTTCAGCTCACCAAATCAAAACCACTGGATAAACTTAAGCACGCCAAGAAAATGCATTCCACATATAACTCATGACTACCCCTCCCTTTCAACTACTTCATACTCCCATGCAACACCCCTGTTACGTTCATTCAACTCTCCCTCCTCACCCATATACCATGACCAACCAGCTCAACAACACGACTTCCTCGTTTGCACTCTCTTCTTCAGGGACAATGGTGCCCGGGAGCATGGTTCCCTTGCGGGTCTTTTCTTTACATGATGTTCAAATACTAGAGATCTTCCTTGCCCTGGCAGTTTTTGTGGTCATACATTCTCTTAGGCAAAAGAAGCACCAAGGGTTAGCGGTATGGCCATTCGTAGGGATGTTGCCGTCATTGATCATCGGTCTAAGGCAAAACATGTACGAATGGCTTACTGGTGTCCTCTGTCGACAGAAGGGGACGTTCCACTTCAAAGGTCCCTGGCTTACCAACCTTAACTGTGTCGTCACAGCTGATCCTCGGAACCTGGAGCACCTGTTGAAAACAAACTTTACAAATTTTCCTAAAGGTGAGTACTTTCGGACCACAGTAAGGGACCTGCTAGGAGACGGGATCTTTAATGCAGACAGCGAGACATGGCAGAGGCAGAGGAAGACAGCGAGTATTGAGTTCCATTCAGCCAAGTTTCGCCAACTCACCACTGAGTCTTTGCTCGAGTTAGTCCACAAGAGGCTGCTCCCAGTCCTTGAGGAGTCCCAAAAAAGCTCTTTGCCTCTTGACTTACAAGATGTGCTCCTGAGACTGACATTTGATAACGTCTGTATGATGGCTTTTGGGGTTGATCCTGGTTGCCTAAGCCTGGGACTACCAGAGATACCCTTTGCTCAGGCGTTTGAGAAAGCAACTGAAGCAACGCTTCTTCGTTTCGTTACCCCAACAGCGATATGGAAGGTGCTGAGGTACCTGAACATCGGACCAGAGAAGGAGCTGAAAGAATCAATCAAAGGTGTTAACAAGTTTGCTGATGAAGTAATTAGAACGAGGAAAAAGGAGCTTGCTCTGCAAGATGAGAACAGCAAACAGAGATCTGATTTACTGACTATCTTTATGAGGTTGAAGGACGACAATGGACGGCCATTTTCTGACAAATTTCTGAGAGATATCTGCGTAAATTTCATCCTAGCAGGAAGGGATACATCTTCCGTAGCACTTAGCTGGTTCTTCTGGCTTATACATCAGCATCCAGAGGTGGAGGAAAATATTTTACAAGAAATTTCAAGAATAATTGGTGAAAGAGAAAACGCAGACACAGGAGATGGAAAAGGTTCTCTAGTATTCCAACCAGAGGATATCAAGAAGATGGAATATTTGCATGCTGCTATCTCAGAGGCTCTCAGGCTATACCCTTCAGTGCCTGTAGATCACAAGGAGGTAAGAACACTCTGCACCTCTTGGACACACGATTTTAGTTTATGCAATTTGTCCTCAGAGCTAGATATCAGAAAACGAGATGAACAGAACGGGAGATCATTTAACACTTCCAAACCCCTCCAAAGTATAAAACACAGCGTGAAAATGCTTACAACTTACTAGTACAAAGTATCCCATCTCATTCATATCTCAACGTTTCAACTTCAGCCCTGAAATCAAGTGCCCAAAAGCCAGACATCCGAGAGTTTCCAGTACTTCCTCCCCCTTTAAAATAAAATAGCCTGGCTCTTATGAACCAAGCTTTAACTACCCAAACAAAACCAGGGTGCATGCAAGGTGATCAAAAATCTAGATCTTTAGTTAGAATGACTTGAAACACGATTACACTAGATATAAAGAAGAAATAACTACTTGTTTGGACCAAATATTGACTGCACACACTTCATTCAGGTGGTTCAGGAAGATATCTTTCCAGATGGGACAATGCTGAAGAAAGGGACAAAAGTCATATACACTATCTACGCTATGGGTAGAATGGAAGCTATCTGGGGAAAGGACTGCAGAGAATACAAGCCAGAAAGATGGCTGAGGAATGGTCGATTCATGAGTGAGTCAGCATACAAGTTCACAGCGTTCAATGGAGGACCTCGACTATGCTTAGGCAGGGACTTTGCTTATTACCAAATGAAGTTTGTTGCTGCCTCAATCATCTGCCGATACCAAGTGAGGGTGGTTAAAAATCATCCTGTTGAGCCAAAGCTGGCCTTGACTATGTACATGAAGCATGGACTAAAAGTAAATCTAATTAGGCGTGACGAATCACGTATCTAAGCTTCAGAAGTACCTTAGGTATAGATACTAAAGAGTTTGTCAACAAGCCTGTGTTATACGGCTCGTGTCTTGCTGCTTTTGCTTTTGATTTGTGTAAGAATATTTATGAGTAGTGTGAGCCTCTGAGATGAAAAAAATGGTGAAGCAGGTAAATAGAACATTACTAGCAAGTGAAGGGATTGAAAAAGGAACAAAGTTTTACTACTAAGAAGATGCAGGAGCTATATGTCAACAACAGTTCTGAAACGAGTGATATGATTACTATCGGGTTATCAGCACCATCTTGACAACATAAAATTCACGAAGAATAAAATCATATACCTATTGTTCTTTTCCAATCAGCCTGTTAGTGTCTACACTATCAGCCTGTTAACATCATTACATATACCTCTTTGGTCTCTTATCATGTATCTCCCACTCAATCCATTCTCATGACATTATATGAGGCCGATGTTCAGACAGAACAGACATTCCAAACTGAGTCAGATAGATGCTTCTCAGAATTGAGGAACTTCAAATATACACACGATTTTCAGAAATTAGAAAGAAAGCAAGGCTGAAATCATTGATATATCATCATCAAAAGCACTAAGCTTCTAGTGCAATGAGGTAACATTCTTTTGCCAGTCATCAAGGTCTAGTTGCTCCAAATTCAAGAACTCCATGTCTCAAAATTTTAGTGCAATGCCAATTTGATTATCAAATGAAACTACAATGTAATAGAAAGCCAAGTGTAGAAAAGAAAGCCAGAAAATTTTCCCAAAATTATAGCACTTCTTCAAGGAGAAAGAGAGAAAATGCAAACCTACAAATCTATCACCAGGCTAATGTTTTATAGCTTATTTCAATCATACTTTCCCATCCCAGTCCAGATAGAATTGTTCCATGAACTCTTCCATAAACGCATGCCTTCTCTCAGCCCTTCTCCGTCCAGCCTAAACATGTAGAAGAATGAAAAATAAAGTGAGCACAATCACCGTAGAAAGGTTTTTAAAGGCAGTTGCACCAACAGCAGCGTTAATCCTTAACCAAAGCAAATGAGGGATGAAACTTCAAATACAAAAGCAAACAACATGTTTCCAGTGACAAGGAAATGAGGGGTTGGATGATATATGCAACCTTGCCCTGTGTTTTAAGTGCAGAAAGGTTGTTTTACAATGATTTATAATGACTAATGAGCATTGCGTCAAGAATTACACTGATAGACTGCTTCTTCACAATGTAAGAAGCACATGTAACCAAAAAAAAACAATGTAAGAAGCACAACCAGTTTGGATGAATATATGAATGGACAGAGAAGCGAGAGACGAAACTTATAATCCTTGAGATAAAGTATTTGGATGAATAAAAGAAAAAAGTAGATAAAATTCAAATAAGAAAGGTAAAAATCATGGATAGATATAAAAGCCAAAATTGTCATAAGCAATCACATCATTACCTGTGTCTTCATCATATCCTTCAGCTTCAAAAGCTTCTCGTGGAAATGATTTAAAGTAGTCTGCTTATCTTTGTTCATGTAGTCTTCTTTTGACATTGAAAGTCGTGGCTTTATGTTAGGATCATGCAGTACCCTGTTCCTACTGCCGCCAAATGTGAAGCACCGTGCAATACCTTAAACAAGAATATGCCTTATTTTCGTCATTTTATATGCATCAAGCCATAGTGTTAGTATTTCATTATTGTCAGAGTGGGATAACGTTTGGAGCAAACTGGTCTTTCTCCGACCATTTACCCCGGAAGGCATATAACTTCAACTAAGACAAGCTCAGACGGGTACTTCATTAAGCATTTAAGCTAACCAAATATCTCAAAATTTTACTCTACGGGGAAGCAATGAGAAACTTAAATGATGTTTTGGCCAAAAGGTTGCTGAACCAGAAAGCAGTAGTTTTGGGCTAGCTCGAATAGCCAGTTGGACAAGTATTCAGTATCATAGTAACATGATGTACTGAATCACCATAGCCAATAAATTCTTTATAGAACTGATTCTAAATAGAATGGTAAGAAATTAGAGTGTAAAAGCAGAATCTCTAAGGCCTTTCAACATATTTGTTCATATAACCCATAAATCTCATCAACGCTAAACCTATATTTGATAACATATAATCTCCTTAACCAAAGAGTAGCATCAATCTACCAACAATGAGTTTAAGGACTTACCAATAGCACCAATAGCATCAAGACGATCTGCATCTTGCACCACCCCATATTCCAGAGAGAAACCCTGATCTTTAACCCCAGCGATCTCCTCCTTGAAGCCTACAATACAACGAGAGAACATAAGGCACAACTATAAACAATTTATCCATTTGAGAATGGTTAAGAAGATTATGAAGAAATTTTGTCTTCAATAGAGCCGAATTCCATACGGAGATGAGACACTCACCACACCTGTTTAAGTCATGGTGACTTGTAACTTCCAACGTTCCACAAGACATATCGTAAGGTATACATTTCAAATTCTCGTATTATTTACAAGTAACTAAAGGTACTAGAAGTCCATAATCCGTAATCAAATTCAAGTGAGACGCAACAATAGTCCCAAGTAGGAACATAAAGGCTGTAAATAGGAATTTGGGCCAACACTCAAGCATTTGAATTAAGAAGTAACTAAAAACCAGGTATTTTTTGCACAAGATGGACCATTGATCACTCTTGAGTCTAATTTTCTAAACTAAGCATCCCTTTACCAAGCAAATATCCTAGTAAGATACCAGATGTCTCCGTGGAAGCAATGCCATAGGATGTTCCCAAACAAAGTCCATACAATACCTTGATCCAGACCGTATGGTCATCATTCACCAGTGACACTCTGAAATGGTTCATCAGGTTCCCCTCAACATTACCAGTGATCCAGTCCAAAGCCTCAGACTAACTCTCTTAAATATATCATCAGGTTCCCCTCAACCATGAGTCAGATTATACAAGTTCTGCCACTAGCAACAGTTTCATATCATCTAAACTTCGTTACTAATGTGCTTAATGCTAGCATAACTATCCATATATTAGAAGATCCTTATATAGACCTTAACATTGAGAACCAAAGTTCTTTTCCAAATTCAGACTGAAAACACCAGAAGAATGTTGAACAGAGTCTTTCTTCGCATGACTTGTTGCGGCCAGAAGAATGTAGAAGCAAACGGAACAGTTGTCATAGGTTGGTCAGATAACTGTCCATTGACAATATTGAATAGAAGACGCACCTATTCTCAAGCAGCTTATGCAAGGACTCGAATAGAAGACGCATACGTTTGTAGAATAGAAATCCATGGAAAAAAAAATGTGTTTCTAACTGAGAGAGAATAATTCTTAGTTGTACTAAGTCCAACCAGATTCAGTCTCTACATTTTGCAGCTTCTTTATGATGCTGGAAGGAGGAAGTAGAAGTGATACTAGCCTTGTAAGATAGGCGTAAATTGTAATATTGTACAGTTGTACCTCCGGGGGGTGAGTGTATTTCATCCCAAACTGGGGAAAAAAACATACTCAACGTTTCATGTATTTGCTCAACAAAATCTATCAAACTATATAAGTTCGATGTTTTAGTTATATATACTCACCAAAGTATTAAAATGCATAGTCAACGATTTCAGCTACATGTCTGTTGATTTCAAAGATAAACTCATTTATTTGCAAACATCATCTTTACTCAATAAATATGAACTTAATGGCATGAAATAAACAGATAACATTAAAGTATAAGAGTTGGTGCCTACATTATGGCATACGACTTATATGCGCTTAGGTAAAAACACAATCACACGAAAAATTCAGATTTTTAACAAACAAAACAAAACATAACCAAAAAAAAAAAAACACCCACTAATAGAGGAAAACTAATGTAGTAGTACAAAATGAACATACCCATTGCTTTTACGATACCCACTATCTTCATCTTCTTGCTATCCTCAATGCCTTCCTCGTCAAGAAATTGCTCAATTGCCTTTTCCTCTTCAGGTCCTCTGCATGCAAAAGAGTAAATATGACTAAGATGAAGCACAATACATATATACTAAAATTATAGGAAAGTATCAGAAGCACAGGAGCATATACTTGTATACAACAGAAACAAATTGTCTAAAGAGAACTCTATTTCCACGTTCAACACATTGTGTAGCATGAAACACTTGGTCTAAGACAATTACATCAATTTCCCGAAATCTATGGCATGTTTCAATTTAAACTTAATATGCAGTGGCAGAAACCTTTTTCAAGGTTAATAAATTGTAAGGAGTATAACATAAAACGCCTTTGCAACAATCCAGTAAAAATAAAGTTGTGATATTTACTTATTTGTATTTCAGAGCAACCAAATTTTCTCATACGGAATATCATCATCAAACTCAGTGTTTCCCAATTCCCAGTCACTAGTGCCTACTCTTCTGACCCTGTCTGAGGTACAGAGGTTATTGGCAATGAAACATCAACATTGCCGACACTGGGAACTGTTTCTCTAATACACAAATGAAGCTATATAAACCACTTCACCAAAATGACTGTAATGAGAAACAACAGGTCAGAAGTTGCTCATGTGGTAGAGAGGTGCTGCATTTCATTTCCCACTTCTTATGAGGAACAATAGTTTGAAGATTCGGAGTTAACTGTATAAAGGCAATCTGCTATTCTAGTAACGAAACAAACACAGAGCAAAGTCACCATGGTTCTGAGACGAAAACCATTAACAAGCAGTCCCAAGAGAAAGTGAAATGGCAAGAACCATTTATAGCCAACTGACCTTGCATATTTGTAGTCTCCTGCAATTGATGAACAAAATAATTATGAACTCAACCAGTCAGCCAAAAAGTGACAAGTTGCATACATACATCATAAACAACTAATTAAGGATGCCATATATATGCATATAATTGGATGGAAAAAGTAAATGGGTTATATTGGCGCAAGTAACAGGATATACTAATTCAAGCTTTGAAATTTCAGGTCAGCAATAGCAAAAGTATTTTACTTTACGCCTGCTATATCAGAGATTGATGACAAAAAGGTATGCAATTTTTGGAATGTTTGTTCTGCTTGGTAAAGAGATATTATTAGTCAAATGTGAGCTTAGTGAACACTGTACAATATAGCATGCTTTCAAAGTCAAACAAATCTGCAAAAATGGGAGTTCTGGTTCGGTTCACTAAATTACTGAGGCAACAGTACGTTCATTAGGAAAATTGCATAGCTTAATCTAACGATTAAAACAAGCATATTCCATGCTGTATCATATATCAGTACCCAGGCTCAGATATGCCTTTCAAAATACACAGACCTCACAGACAAAACTGTTACTCAGTTTAACAGCTTTCCTACCAATCACAGTATTGGTTATGTAGTGTACCTTGTATTCATGCTTTCGAAATGGTATAATTGACACTAACAAATATCAGTGTAAAGGATGATAGAACAAGGTTTACCTATGTCATGCAGAAGTGCGGCAAGTTCCACCTGCAAACATACAGAGTTCAGGAGGCAGTTCAAGGGGTGTGGAAGGGAGTGAAAGATGCAACTCGACATAGCATGGAAAATCGACATCAGAGAGAAAGGGTAAGGAAGAGAAAGTTCCACAAAGTTTAAACTCTATGAGCAAAGGAAGTACTTTCCCTAGTAGTGCAAACTAAACCCCAGACCAGTTCAATATGTTCAAGGTGGCAGATACACTCTAGTCTATAGCAAATATGAGTAGGCCCCTATATCCCATTTTGTGTCATACTTGGTGTCCACATTCCGGCAATGGCAATCCAAATAATCCCCGGTTCAGAACTTCCATCTTTATCTAAATCTTTTCTTTTATTACTGCAGATTAATAGACAGGTTAACCATCACTTTCTTCTTCAACCTAGTATGACTCAGGACTATTCTCTCAACACCAATTTGCCCAACTTGGTTTAATTGAAATTATTTAAACTTTATGTACTGAACCAATTCCTAAATTACTTTCCTATCCAAACTATCGTAAAGCATAAATGACCCGAATCCACAACTCAAAAATTACACAACCAATAATCAATTCATCATAATCAGAGATTATCTATCGTTACTGCTTTCACATTGCAATAGTGAACAGAATTGAACAACTAGTAAAATGGAATTGAGAAAAGAGAGAAAGAGAGATTACGATATGCATGGAATCGGGAGAAGAAGAGAGGCCTTCATCAGCAGCGAGAGAAAGCGCCAAGTCGCGAACACGGAAGACATGAGAAGCGTCATGGGAAGCGTCGTTACCTTTCATGAATTCCTCCACAAGTTTCTCTGCTCTCTTCACTGTCTTCTCCATTTCTCTCACACTCTCTCTTCTGCTTCTTTTCGGGGGATTGATAATAGCACCGAACTCAGTGGTGCCTGGGCACGCACAATTCAGAGACAAAGATGAGTGTTCCCTACCATATTTAACATCTATTCTTCCCCTCTCATTTAAAAAAAACCCTAGCTTTTGATAAGAGATTATAATTGACCATAAGTCGATGGGAAGCCCCAATTCTCATTCTAATAATATAGTTATAAGCGTTATTAGAAATAAAGTGCGCCATTTTGATTTTCTTAAATTTACTGTCGATTGTTTTCTTCCTTTTCGCTTGTACAAAGGCTGTTTTTTGAAACACCGCTAATTCTCCAAGTTTTTGAGAATACTCTAGTAATTCTTTTGAAAACGCGGACACCCCAAGTTTCAGCGTGACAATTGACACCTTAAGTCAACTAATAAGGTAAGAGGAAATATGCTATTGATCTAGTAAACTCCAAATCCATTATATAACTTCAATCCTCAAATGAAAGTTTAAAGAAGGTGTGGAAGCATAAATAAATGTCCGAGTTTAAAATTATTTATTCTAAAGATGAGCGTCACTTTTCGCCCTTGTCCAACCCAAAAGAAACTTCAAGTGTTAACCTGCAAGACTAAGAAAACGTAGAAAATTGTCAACCATAAGGGTTGAGTAAGAAGCAACTTAACTACAAAACACTTTTTGAATATTTTTTCCCAGGCACATGGCACAACCGCACAACAAAAACCTTTGAACTTTTGAAAATCTTAAAACCTTTAAACGTTTGAGCAATTTAATTAGTAAGCAAAGTATAAAAGGGTACAATAAAACCTCCTCTTTTGTTCTACATAATTTTACATCAGTACACTTCCTTCAACAATTGATCCCGAATGCATTCATCCCCCAAGGGTCATGTTCCCAAGGGGAGGATATAAAGCATCAAAGTGGATGATGAATCTACCCTTGGTCCCTAGCTATACATTGTGCACAAAATAGCTCACACCATTACTGTCACTCTGTACGTATGTTAACCCATTGACCACCCTTTACCAGAGTTAACCTCAAATATAAAAGCCTTTGGACAAACATGGCATTTCTTCTCAATGCAAGACATAATTTTTTAACATAAACTAGGCAAAGATAATTAGAACTTTGTCATAGACAAAACTTGATAGAATTCCAATTCTAAACTGCACACTTAGCTGTTACTTTTTTGAATCACATTTCTTGTTGTTCAAACATTTGATAAAATACTCCTCAATTCTCATGAATATTGAACACATTTAAAAAACTCCTTTGAAGGATATAAGTAATCTTCTTACCTTATTCAGCAGATATCTCACACTAGCTTACAACCCCCACTCCAGTACAAACTCGGAGTCTACATGAATGTGTGATGTGCACTCTGTTAGCATAACCATAACACCCTATTCGACCCTTAATAACTACTTATGCATCGTAATTTCTATGGAATGACACAAATATACCAAGAAAGCTCTGTAACTTTATTTAAAATACATATGTTCACCAAAACATCACCTAAACACATCTCAACACAACCAAACGACATCCGAACAATGTGAGATTCGTCCAACATTTACTACTATCACCAGAACCATTATTACACCATAATCTCATAAAACCAATATCAACTTCACCTATTATAGACTACAACCAGACCTTAGACAATAATTGACAACTTTAAAAACATAATCAAGCTTTTACAACAACTCAATCATAACATTAACTATCAATCAATTTTACACCACTCATTACGTTTGTGGCAAAATCATGAAATTTCCATGTATGATCATCCTAATAACATAAAAAGAACTCACTAACAAATTGTAACTAGATTACCCAAATCATATAAACCCTAAATAAACATGATTTATAAACTTAAATAAAACATTCATACTTACATTAATAGAATTCACCAAATCAAACAACATTCAGAAATTCAACTAAAATACCAGAAATTATATTTGAAAGCAAAACTTGATAATTAAGGGTTTGAATTATACCAAATTGGTACAACCGTATCAAGGGAAGAGAGTGGCGTCGGAATTCGTCGGAAAATACGGATTGTTGGCGCCTAGGCGGCAGTTGTTCCGGCGCGCAGGACGGAGGAACTGGTGTTTCTGCTTCTTTTTTAATTTTTCTAAGCGTGCAAATGAGGTTTTAAGGAGTGGCTTTGTCCACTTATATTGAGTCTACGAGGGTTTAAGTAGGGGCACTTTTGTAAAGCAATACTCCCTCCTACCTAAAATGACTTAATGATTTTCTCTTTCATTTTGCTGCTTTGACGAACTAAATGCCGAGATGAATTAACGATTTTCCCTTTCATTTTGCTGTTTTGACGGTCTAATCGGTAATTCTACGGTGAGACCGTCTTACCGGTTAGACCGTCTCAACGTAAGAGACCAATTAATATGTTACTTTTGACAAATTAGCATGTTACTTTTGAAATAGGTTGGCTTTGAAATTAACAGTTACTTTTGAAATGTGTGAGAAATCTCCTGAAATGAGACCGTCTCACAGTAAAATTTGGTCTAAACCGCAACCCCGTTTGCCTTTAAATCCTACTCTGAATGCAATGCACAATAAGATACAAATTAACGAAAAAGGTGTGATTTACGAATTTGCCCTTATCTAAGCCCTTGTAAATTTGCCCTTATCTAAGCCCTTGGTAAGACGCAAAACCCTGCCATTCTCCCTCACTTGTCTCTCTTTGGCTCTTACAGTCTCCCCGACATCTCTCTCTCCGCCGTTCGCCGCCGTCGTACTGCAGCTGCAGCCTCCCTGTTGCCTGCAATGGCTTCATTCAAGCACGCGAAAGACCTAAACGACGCCGCTTTAAAGCCACTTTTACTGCGCTCCGTCGTGAAGGACCAGCTCCCGACCGAAACCGGCGCTTTTCGCAACCCCGGTGATATCGCATCCATTGTATCTGTCATCAAAATTCACAAACTTCTCTCGGAAGATACCCCTTCTTCTTCTTCAGCTACTGACACCAAGCTCCTCTCTTCTTGGAGCTCAGCTATCGATGCATGGCTTCACCAAATTTTGCTGCTTTCCCAATCCAATTTGGTATGTTTTATTCTTTTACTTTGCAACCCTTCTCTTACAAGTTACAGTCGCTCGATGCAATTTTCAATTTTAGGTCATTTTGGTTATAGTCGCTATCAATGTTTTTGTAACATATGATAGGGGTAAGTAAGGTTGGGCACATTTTAGCCGTAGTTACCTCGCCATAGGTGGGAGCCTTTGAGGTACGGGGGTAATGTTGTCGTTGCGACCCGTGTTTTTGTTCTCGTTGGAGCTATATTATTGTAATGGAAATGATTTTATATTGTTTTTGGTATGAAAATAGAGTTGAGAACCAAATGTGCATAAATGGTATTGAGCAATTTTAGTGTGGTCGTAATAACTAAATGAATGTTTGGGGCAATTGAACCCATTTTATTTATTGGCCGGAGATGTTTGGTTTATGGCGTTATTTCAAAGATTGAATCACCCCCAATCCATTACTAATGTAATCTAACAAGTAGCAATGTTTGTGCTTTGATATGTAAGTTTTTAATTCGGAAATCAGAAGAGAACTATGTCAAAGTCCAAACGCGAAGCTGAACTACTAATATAGGAGGTCATAGGCTTAGTTTAGTAATAAGTTAAACGTAGGGGGTTTTAGAACCGTGGAAGGTGGAACTAGATTTCGCAAGCAAAAAAAAAGAAAAAGGACCGATCAGAACTGATGAGCATCAGTTTTGCTTCGTGTACGTCTTAGAAGCCTTTCTCAATATTTAGAGCATTAAGATAAAGAGAAGTCAGTAGAAATAACTAAACAAAGAGAAGTCCTCTAGCAAGTTGAGAATCTACGATCTTGAACTGACAACAAGTGATGGTCAAATCGAAGTGAACATTATAGCTTACAAGGTCAATTTAGGTGTGTGCTTTGTAAGATTTTCGATTATGAGTTTATGACAGTAGAAAAAGGTTATGAAACTGAAAACCAAAGTTTGGAAGATCTGAACTTCAATTTACTGAAACTGATCCAAGTAACTAGGAACGACAGAGACTCCGCTAATAAACACCTAGACAGTACCAGGAAGTTCTCCCTAACTTGATATGGAAACACCATAAGCAAGAAAAAAGTGTTGGTCCACCACAAATGCTCCCTCAGACATTTGATACGGTAAAAAACAAAAGAGAATTCTCCCACTTTTATATATTTCAATTCTGCCTTTCAACAATGAGCTTTACCTATTGAGTTTAAAATACTTATACACTGAACAAAAATATGATAGTCCCTGGTGATGATAAACCATGGTGCCCGTTATTCAGTCAAATCAGTTTGCAAGCTGACTTTTATAGTTTATAGTATTGCCCTTCTTGAAACTGCATCAAGATTGTAACTAGTAGAAAATCTAGTAGAGGAATATTCTAGTATAAAGTATTCTAAAGTTAGGGTAATGGAGTAGTCTCCAACACGTTGTGTACTATAAATATACATGAATACATGATCCTATTAATAACAATCCAAGTCGATTATTCTGTATTCACTATCCTAGCTGGATCCAAATGGCACGAGTAAACTTTAGAGTAGCACAGCCACAATGAAACAACAAGGACCACTGCAGAAGAGGACAAAATATGCAAAGACGGACCCGTATGCGAGGCTATGGGCTGATGATATCTTGTAAATTTTATTAGCTTGTGCCTGCTTCGAGAGTGAGACTAGTCAGTTGGATGAGACATTTTGGTGTATGTGTGTATCTAATCGACTTATCGATCATTTTGTTTTTTATTTTTATTTTTGGTGTGAGCATCATACTTTATTTATAATAACTCATGGATATCTTCTGTAGCCATATAAACGTTGGGCTGGAGTGTGCTTGCTTGGAATCACTTGCACGGAATGTAGCTCCGAGCGTTTTCTGGCTTCTTTCTCAGATTGGTTTAATGTACTTGTGCAACAGATTCAGGTATGGGTGAAACTAAGCTGTGCTATGTGACAGTAATCAAGCCAAGCTTATGAAGGAGTAGAATTTGTTGTCTTTAAACAATAAGGCCTTTGATCATTCTTGCATGAACTTGGTCTATAGTATGCTCTCTATTTTCAATCATTTTCTGATATGTAAATTTATTTGGTACGGAATGTTCCACATTGAAATTAGAGTAAGGGCTTTGTCTTGCACCATTTTAGATTTCCTGTTCTGATGGTATCTTCTTGTGATTGGGCGTCACCTGGTTGATTTCCTCACTTATCCAAAAAAAAAATGTTATTGGACTTATTGCAAGTTCTCAAGTTTTAGATAATTGATTTTAAACAAATATAAAAGCTGTAGAGTCATTTGATGATCCTGTTTTGGTTCTAGTAATCTCAGTAAGTCAAAATGAACAACTGATAGCGCTACCCATGTTGGACCCACATTCTTTGCATCCGTTGTTTTTATTGGGGCATATTCTGGACCTTATGAGTTATGATAATCAACATTTTCTTATATCAGAAACTGCAATCTAGTGCACTTTGTGAAGTTTTTTTAGTTTGGCTATTGGGAACTTCAATAATGTAGACTTCCTTACTTGGGACAAATGATGGTGTCCTCTTTAAATGTTCAGAAGATGCATATATGAGCTGACCTGTTGCAACTTGCTGAGTGCGGACGCCTAAGTGCTTAACTAGATGTCACACATATGTTCCATCATAGAGCTGGCATCTTGATTCTTGTGTCTTTTGCAGCAATCTGGAAATCCTCAAATTGTAAGGGTAGCTTCCTGCTCTGCTGTATCAGATCTGATGACAAAATTGGTAATTCTAGGATCCTGCTGCAGCTTCTCCATCAAAGAAATATCTAAAAAAGAACTCCTTTTTTTATATTTGATGATAGATCCTATGTGCAAACAGAGGACTATGTTTAATAATCTTCTGTATGTTGATGTGTTTATGGCATTTTCATTACTTTTCGAGCATCAGGCTTGGGGGATTGTCAAACACAAAGAAGGATGGAACCACACATGCTGGGAGGCTGGTTCAGCTGATCTTGAAGATGTTGAATGAGGCTGCAACAGAGGAGTTACTGGTTTGTTACTTTACTTCTCACAGATGAAGCTTTTGAAAGTTCTTATTTCTCTGTAGCGAGGTACTTAAATGTTAATCAAAATGTTCCTTTGAATATTTGAGCTCCATCATGCAACAATTGATGGGATGAATGAAAAGATTTCAGAAAGTAGCCTTGGTAGGTTATGGAATGGGGATGAAAGGGGATCAGAGCATCAGGGTTGGGGGATTGTCCATCTCACATCTTTGATAAGAGATAGTAGGTGGATAAGATAAGAAGAAAAATTACGAGGCTGGCGGAAAATGAAGTTCATGATTGTGTCTCAGTTAAAAAGGTCTGCCTGAGGCGCCCAAATTATGCCTCATGTTGCCGGAGGTGCATTGTGTCTGCAAAGCATTACTTAAGACACGTTTATGCTTGATTTGTGTGCAGTTCTGTCTTTTATTATTTTCTTTAGTTTGCTTCTTTTCTCAAGTTTTTCCGTCCTTAAGTGTTAACCTTTTTCGAAAATCTAAAAGTAAGATACTTTTGCCCAAAACATTGTCTTTAAAGAAGGAAATTTATTGGCAAAACAGCGCATCTTGCGTTTCATACCTTCACCTTGTGTCTTGTCACCATATTAAAACTAAAATGGTCGACAAGGGAAGTGAATAGGGGAAGAACCCGAGGGGTAGGGAGGAGAAGAGTGAAACTGAGGATTAAATGAGGTGGAACATGGGAGATGGACTATTAGAAGTGGAACATGGGAGATGGACCATTAGAAGTGGGACAGAAGAACGGGGTACAATTAGCAAAATGGGATAAAGAGAAGCTTGGCTCAGTTATCAAGCCTCTGGCGTCTTCCTCTTTATTTTCTCCAGCTTTGTAAGGTTTTGGTTTGCTGAAGTGAGATCTTTCCTCAACTCCCTTCTTTCCATCCAAACTAATTACAATATGCTGGTACTAAGCAATTCATACTGTCGGATTGACATGCATATGAATCTTGAGTTTGCTTCTACAAACTTACTTGTTTCTTTCCCAATCTTATTTTAATGTCTACATGGTGTGGGAGTTTTTCCTTGTGATATGTTGTTTGTTCAGCTTGTTCTGACTTTTAAAAATATCTGCAATGTTCTTTTTTTCTTTTTTTTTAAATGAAAGGGAAAATAATTGTTATTGATGTCCTTACGTATTTGTCAGTTATATATTTAGAGATGTTTAAGCAATAGCCCATCACTCTTGAAGGCCACTATGGTTTCTTTGAATTCCCAGTTATGCCACGCTTTATGCAGGGTAATAGTAACCTTCATGCGTTTGGGGGCTTGGGGCTGGTAGTTAACAAACTTGCGCAAGCTCACTCATAAATTGTGCTTGTTTATATTTGTTCCTTACTCGAAAACCTTGGAAACCTTCCATTAGTATATTATGGTTTTGTTGTGGTTGATTTGTTTTTACTTGTTCAGGTTTCATTTATTAGTTTATGTTTGATTGCAGGAATCTACTGCTCATGTGTTATCCACTGTCCTAACGTACTTTCCATCTTCTGTTCATCGATATCATGACAGTGTGAGCACATTTCTCTCTGAACCTAGCTTATGGGGCTATTTGCGTAAATAGAGTTAGATTCAGCAATTCTGTTAGTCATCACTTATCTGGTTCCTGCAAACATGAAAATGACCTTGTGATGTATCGGACATGCATGGGCATAGTCTTGTTAGCAACTACGAGTATTATAGTAATTAATCTCTCCATGTAGAGGAAATAATTTTTTCAAATCTCAGTCTGCCCTCGCATATAAGAGATAAATGTGGACTTGACTATGCCACCAAGGTTAAAGAGGGAAATTAAAAGTCATGTTTACTGTTCTGCATGGCAGTTCATTTTAGTATTTTTGAGGTTCATCTTTCATATTAGAAGCAAGTTTTAACTGACCTTTCATAAATTTTGCAGTTTGAAGCTGCTATTGTGTCAAATATCTTTTCAGGACGTTACGGGGAGGATTTGTTGAAGGTGTGTGCCTTTGTTGGCAATCTCAATAGGATTACATTTTTCAAAATATGACGCATTTTTTCACAGTTGCTTCTTTTTCATTCTATTTTCTTAATCAGAAACTTTCCTGCTGCTTAGCCTTACTTCCGAAATCAAGGGCTGATGAAGAGAGCTGGTTTTTGATGATGCAAAAGATATTGCTAACTCTCAACACTCTTCTTGATAGTGCTTTAGAAGGCTTAGAGGAAGGTATTACGGCTATTTCTTTCTTCTAGTAAGTTTACTTGAGTGATTGTGTATGCTGTATAATGACTTTTGCTGTCTTTTCAGAATCAAGACGTGGTGAGGTGGTTGCATTGTTGATTCCCCCAGGAAAAGATTCTCCCCAACCCCTAGGAGGCCAAACAATTGATGGAAAAACATTAGGCAATGAAGAGAGGTCCCAGCAATTTGTTATATCAATTATATCCTGTCTAATACAATGTTGCTGTTCAATGCTTTCGAGTCCTTATCCTGTTCAGGTAGCATTTAGGAACTTATATTGTCTCTCATGCTTAACGATTTCTGACAATGTTAAATAGTTTACTTTGAATGTGTTGATCCATCGATGGGATTTTTAAATCATTGCTTTCTTTGCAAGCACAGGTAGCAGTTCCTGTTCGCCCATTATTGGCTTTAACTGGTAGGGTGTTAAGGATAGATGGGTCTTTACCAGAAGCCATGCAGCCATTCGTGACTACAATGCAACAAGAACTAGTTTGCATGCAGCTTCCTGTTCTACACTTAAATATGCTGGAGATACTTGCAGCATTAATAAAGGGCTTGCGCAGGTACAAAGATTTTGTTTGATATTTATGACACTCCTGTTTAAGTTTGATTGTGATGCTCCTTTGTTAATGTTCTATCACATCCTTTGATCCTTTTGCAGTCAAGTTCTATCTCATGCTGCTGACATCACATGGCTTTTGATTAATTACTTTGAGAAATGCCTGCTGCCTGAACTAAGAACTAAAGTTTATGCAGTTTTCAGATCTTTATTGGTCTCCATGGGTACTGGTGAGTTTTAAATTTTGTTACTATCTAATTCAGTTTGCAATAGATTGTTATGGGCCCTCTCATTGAGTCGATAGAAATTTAGACAAGTACAAGCTGTCATTTGTACTTATCCAGAGAAAAAAAAACCTTTTTGTAGAAGTTTGACTTCTACACTTTTCTGTCATTTAATTTTATCTAAATATGCATTTTCGTCTATATATTCTGTTCATATAGTCCTTGTTGAATATTTTTTTTTCCATCTATAGGCTATTCATGTAGTTACTTTTTGGTTTATGGTTCAATGCGTTAGCTCATTTCTTTGGTTGCGGGGTGGAGTGACTCCGTTCCTATTATTTGGGGCTCTCTCTTCGTGTATCGTCCAATTGCAAATTTGTTTGGGATCCCATAGTTGCAAGATTTCAATCCAAACCTGCTGCGTGAAAATCAGAGCTTCTCTCTAGAGGAGGTTGTCTTACTCTTCGAAAAAGCACTTTGAGTGTTTTTCCTGTCTCTTTCACTTCCCTCTTCATTATCCCAGATAGTGTTGCCTCTTGTCATTTGTGAGTTTAAGGTGAATAATGGAGCAAGAGTATTGTTTTGGCATGACATATGGTGTGGAAGCTACCTTATAAGACCTTCTTCTGCGACCTCGTCAAAGTTATGTCGTAAGGATGCCACAGTTGGGGATGTTTTATGGGATAGTAACTATCATCCTTCGTACATTTTGGATTCCAGGTCTTTCAGTGAGTGGGAGGGACCTTCAGTTTTGAATCTCTTGGATCTCCATTCTTTTGTGAAAGTTGTTTTAGAAGGTCATGATGAGATAACTCGGTTGCCTGATTGATCAGGAAACTTCAATGTTAGGATGTTTCGCAATATCGTCAAAAACTATGTATCCCATGATGACTTCCTGGCTATTGATATTTGGAAATGCAAAGCTTCTTCTGAAGCCTGTTTTATTATTATTTTTCACTTAGCACGGCACCTAAAGAGAAAACCCCAACACTAGATTGCCTTTAGGGGAATGGATTTAGTTTGGTTAGCTGCTGTTTTTGTGGTTTGACAGTTGACACTGATGAAATAGTTTATCATCTTTTGCTCTCTTGTCCTTGGCTCTTATCTTTGTGGCATCTTTGTCTCTCTTCGGGCTGAGTTGGGGTCATCCTTGAAGGTTATAGATGTTCTCCCCACTTGTAAAAGGAGGAAAAAGAAAAGGTGGTTAGCTGAAGTTTGGAAGATGGAACCACTAGCTATTTGGTGGTTTACTTGGAAGGAAAGAAATCATCGCATTTTGATGATATTGCTTTGACACACTAAGGCTCCGTTTGATCGGACTGCAACTTTCTGAATTGATCTGATTTTATTTGATTTGATTGCTTCTGATCTGATCTGATCTGATTGAATGACTCTGAAGTGATCTGATCAGATCTGAATTTGTTGAAATTTAATTGAATTTCAACGAATTAGTATCAATAATAAGACCAAATTCATTGATCGTTATTTGAGCCATTATGTTCTGATCCGATCTGATTTTAATGACTGAGATCTTATCCGATCTGATTTGAATGTCTCTGAATATTAAGCCCTATCAAACAGCGCTTAAGACTTCAAATTCTGCTTTTAGAGGTTATTGTATAGTTGAAGTCAAGTGATACACTCTAAACGACACTTGACTTATCTTATTTTTGTGGATAAAATTTCTCAAGATAGTCTATGAGCTTAATAAGCTCTCTGTTGTTTATGGGTGTCACCCCCGTGGTGTCTCTTTTTAAACGGTTGTCACCCTCTTGATTTCGACAGTTTGGCTTATGGTTTTTACATGCTATGATCTAGTTTCCGGTAGGTCTGACCTGCTACATTGTATCATGTTCTTTTTCATCCCACTTGACTGTATTTTACTAATTTATTTTTCTGGTTGATACGTAGTATAACTAACATATGTCGCTTTCTTGTTTACGTATGGAACAGGAATGTCATTATACATAGCCCAAGAATTAGTCCACAATGGATCGATTGACTTGAAGGCTACCAATTTTGATAAAGAGCTTTTGAGCAAGCAATCTTCTCAAGTATCATCGCAGCATCGTCGGAAGAAACGGAAGCAAGGAGCTGCAAGTGATCCTTTAGTGCAACAACAGGCTTCAGTTAATTCAGTTATCAAAGAACCAGCTGAGTGCAAACCCTCAATTTCGTTGAAATTGGCTGCAATCGAGGCCGTGGAGGCCATTATAGCAGTGGTATGTGTTGGCTTTAGTATTGCTTACTCCATAGGTGTATTGTAACGTCATCTTTTCTCACATCTAGTAGGTTGCTGCGGCTTGGGCTGATTTGATATGAATACTCCTTTTTGCATGTTGTGCCCTCTCATTTCATGTGTGTGTGTGTGTGTAGCAAAGTTCTAGTGCTTGTAATATACTTGATATCTCTCTCATCATTTGCTCAACATTTCTCATTTCTAAAAATATATGCATTTCTCTCACTCCAATTGATATAGATAGTGTGACAGAGAAACTGCATCTCAACCACTTTTTCCTCCACATTCTACCCGTAGTGTGCTTTAAAACTTTCGGCGCTATTTGCCTGGTAAATTCGCAGCCAAAATACAGGTGGTGAACATTTTCAGCAGCCTTGAAACAGAGAGAGCATCTGTTAAATAGACAGATTTTTTGTTTCATAATATTGTCAGAATTTGCCAGACAGGTTTGGATGGCCAGTGTAGCTATGATCCTGTTCATTGTTGCAGAATCCCATATAATCTTGCTCCATTCTGCCTCCTTGATTGATTACTGAAAGATTCATAAGCTTTACTAATTTCAGCTGTTGAGCACCAGTCCGGCAATTAAAAAGAGCTTTAGCATCCTCAATGCCTCCAGTTTGCTCTAAAAATACAGTGTTTCTAGGCTGAGACCGTCTCATCGTATGACACCAATTAATAGGTTACTTTTGATACACTAACATGTTACTTTTAAAATAGGTAGGCTTTGAAAAGTAATGGTTACTTTTGAAATATGTGAGAGGTCCGTCTCACGGTAGAATTTTTGCTAAAAATATATCTTTGATCCTGAGTTAACTCCTCCAAGCCCAAGAGTCTGATTGCTTGGCTGCTTGCTTTTGAGCATTTCATATGTCAAGAGTTTTGTAGCACCTGATCCACCTAGACCAAACATCAGAAGTCTGATTGTGAAGTTTCCGAATCATTTATGTTGTATTGTCCACCTTCTGTTTGGTCTTTGTCTGGATAACCGTTATCATTTCGAGGATAGTGTTTGAACCCTCGAACATTTTTTGTTTGATGACATTGACAGTTTGACTAGGGTGAGCATCTTGTAGATATATCTTTGTTGATTTGTGAAACAAGCTCATTACTGTCATATATTGGGGGTTGGAAGATAGCAACATTGTAACTTGCCAATTTTGAAGAAATGGGCCAATACTGTGCCTCCCAGCAAGGCTGCTACATGCCTACATTTTTATACCCCTGCTTAAGAAAAGTTATTTCCAATTCAGTCTTCTGGGTTACTCACACGATCATCCAAGGGAATCCTGTATTGCCACTCACAAAATCTTCCAATTTTTTTGTGGAACTGGCTAAATTTTGACGTCCTTTGGTGATAAAAAGTTCTTGTGAACAGGCAAAACATTAGGAAGACAACCTTTGGTTATCTATGCTCCTTTGATGACTAGTATTGTTCCAATTTTAACAATGTCCCCGAAGGGACTCCTTTGATGACTAGTAATTTAGCCAAAAGTATATGTGAACTTTACCTTAAGTGAAGCAAATATCGTACTTACTTTTAGTCCCTTCTCTTTATGAAAATTTTTAACCACTGATATGTTATTGTTTGCTGCCTCACCTTACCCGTCTAACGTCCTATAGGGTACTATATATTGTTGTCGCTGCTTCACCTGTAGCTTGTGATTTGTCTTTTCAGGGTGGTGCTTTGAGATCCGAGAGCTGGCGTGGTGAGATCGATCTTCTTCTGATGGAAGTTGTGACAAATGCTTGTAATGAAGACAAAACGCAGGGTGGCAAGCCTACAGCTTGTGAGGACCTCCAGCTAGTGGCCCTGCGTGCTTTTTTGGCTTCTCTTCTTTCACCAGGCAGTACTCGACCGCCTTACCTTGCTCAGGGTCTTGAGCTTTTCCATAAAGGTATTGCAGTATGATATGATGTCTGCATCTCTCCCTCTTCCTGATATTGTGTTTACTTACCTAATTGATTAAAAGATTTGTCTTCCAATTTGCCCATTGGGGATTCAGAACTCCTCACTAGCATTCCGTGGACGTACATTCTGAATTTCTGATTTTATTTAGTTATCTATTTTTGAAAATGGGTACAGTTTGAATTCAATGCGTACTACATGGTTTATAGATCTTTCTTTCTTTCCTTTTTTCCCTTGATTGCAGGGGCGAAACAAACTGGAAGTAAGGTTGCTGAATTTTGTGCTCAAGCTCTTCTGGCCTTGGAAGTATTGATACATCCCAGGGATCTCCCTCTTGTAGATGTTCCATCGTCAACTGGGAATAGCTCCCATTCATGGATGGATTTTGGTGGTCCAAAATATAAGCCAGCCATGGATAGCAGAGTTCATGGAGTTTATCCTGATGTTTATGATGTCCAGGATTATTTAAATACGGAAGAGGCTTATGAATCTGAAATTCCAGCTATAGGAGGTAATATGGATTGGCGGAATGAGGGAAAACTCGTAGACATTTCCAAGAATCAAGTTTTTGAGGAGCCTAATATTGTAGGCTGCTCATCTGGGAAGCTGACACCAACGAAACAAGATGAAGGTTCAGAAGCCAAGGATATGGTCATGCTGGATGTGCAACATCATGAAGAGCCTGATAAGACATCTCATCAAACAGTTGCTAAAATCTGTTTGGGAAATGCAGAAGATTTGTTGAACGGAGAATTCACACCAGGTATACAGGTCCCAACTGGTAACAGCACTGAATCAACAGCGGGGGCTAAAAGTACGGTTGCTGCTACAACTGATAACTATCCATTGAAACACAAATTAGATGACGATGATGATTTATCAGATTCGATTCCTGATATAGTGGATGCAGATCCGGATACAGATTCAGACTGTTGAGTAATTGTACTAAGAGGCCGTGGCCTCTTCTTTTTGACAGAAATCAACGTTTGTATTAAATGAGTAAGATAATGATCTAGTTCATGCCCTTAATCTTTTTTTGACTACGATAGTCCATGCTATTTAACGTAAAGCTTTAACAGGTTTCGAGATTTTCATAGTATAACACAAAGATCCACAGTTGAAGCATCAGCTAAACGACAATGCGGTTGATCAGTACTCGTGGCTTATTTTCGCCACAGCTGCGGTATTGAAGTACAGAAGATAAAGCTCCATATGACTATATGAGTGTGCCTGAAGAGCATTTCAGAACAGAGCACAGTAGCACAATCTTTGACATGTCAAAACTCATGGCCTAAACAACAGGTAGAATGTTTGTCATGTCAGGTTGTCATTATTTCAGGGGATTCTCATAGTCCACACTAACTCGACCGAATTAAATTAGTAGTTGTAGTATAATATGCAAAGCATTTGATTAGTATTTTACAAGGAAGGAGTATGCAACACGCAACGCGGAGAAGATGCAAAGTTTTTGACCAAGAAATGCCAAATGCTAGGAATTGTCTCTGGTTTTGCACTCCTGCTTGGCTTAATGCTACCCCACCAACTGTTAAGTCATTCCCATTTTGCCCGTGCGAGGCTCCAACGCCAGACAATTTCTAGCATTCAACAACTAATCAATTTCATCCCTTTACATTTGTTTATTTATTTATTTCGTTCAAATTCTGATTCAAGCTAAAAGTTTAGGCTTGGACGTAACTTTAAAATGAGACTCACGAGCCTAGTATTACACAAATTCACGTTACATTGCAAATTGAAGTTGTTTCGGTTAGGTTTGATCCGTTAATTTTAAGGTTTCGATTAGAAGTTCTACAATTAATTAATCACTCTATATTTAAATATACAAGTCTTTGAAGCTGCAAAAAAAGGGTGCTTTGTTGTTACGAATGCAGTTACGAAATCTCAAATTTGGATTTTATGATTAAGTTGAATGAGGTCGCACTAGTTTATCCGTATAATAGCTAAGTATTAATCAGTCCCTATACATCATCCGTCATGTAACGATCAATGCATATAAATAACGGACAAATTAAATAATCAACAAGATCAAGCAAATTGATGTCAGTATCAAAGGAGTAGTATCAAATACTCATCAACCAGAGAACAATTGTTGTTTTATAGAACAATCGAAATCAAAGACCAAGTTTATTAAATTAAAAATAAAGTTGAGCAAATCAAAACTTAGTCCCTGCCATGCCAATGCTATGCCAAAGTCCAACCAAATAATCCCAAACTCCTTGAAAAATGAGAAAACTTGCTTCCTTGTTCTTTTTTTTTTAGGCAGACATACCTCTTTGTTTTGTTGGGTGGACTAACAACCAACCCTCCCATAATATATCTCACATATATCTTACATATTCATGGCTCCTAACCAAAAGAAGGCTTCCCAACAAAGACCCAAAAGGCCTAACTGGCTTCTGGCTTGTTTCGGAATCGCCCCGAAAACAACCACCACCTCCACCACCTCTAACAAGAAGCCTAATAGCAACTCCGGTGGCCGGAAACGACGGTTGTTTAAACTATGCATGCCAAAGATCAGGGTCATCATCATTAGGAAGAAAAAAGTCATCTTTGATTCAAAATTATGTGCTCATAAAGCTAACCAAAGCATGATCATGCTAGAAGCTGCTAACAAAGTCAATCAGCTTAAGCCTACGCACAACTCAATCCCCCATGAGGTATCTATCTACTTAATACTTGTGCAATCTTAACTCTTACGACATTTTTTAGTCATTGACTCGTTGACTCATTGTTATGATCCAAATAGTTAGTTAGGATTTCAAATTCAGGGTTGCGAGATTAGGAATAAATTTTTAAACAAATCATTTACGTTTTTAAACAAATTGATAAGATTAACACTCAAAGAAAAAAACGCGTTCTAAATTACAACACCTTGCAACTAGCTGCATACGCGGTTAATGATCGCAAATGACAGCTAGTAGTAAACTTTGCAGTTGTTGCAATCTGATACTCGTCTGCATCAATATTACTCGATGTAATTGCGCTCCGTTACTAATTACGGGTACTTTGTGACTTTGTGTAATTACAGCAAAGTGCGCAACAAAAAGGAAGCAATAATAACGACCAGCATGAGCTCCAAGGTCAAAGGGACCAATCCGACGTAGCCACGTGCCGTAAACAAGAGCTGACTCCAACGGTCAAGGGATCCTTTTACAGTAAGATGACTAAGGATTCAGTAACAGGAGTGGCGATCATGGTCATAACGTTAATAATAATGTCAATTTGGGGAAGATTATGCGCCATTTTATGCATGTCCGCATGGTTATACTGCGTCCCAATTTTAAGGGTGTACAAGGATGCTAGGCCAAATTTTGACACCTTAAAAATCTACATGGCTTCAAAATTTTACAAGAAGAAAGTTGTGCTATTATTGGACGGCCTTCTCTACCCGGATCGTAAGATCGGAATTGGCGTCTCTTGATACACCTGAACTTCGAGCTCGTCCCAAATGTACTACCCCTCCATTTTAGTCCATTCTTCCCGTTTGTTCAAATATGTGAGGGGATTTTGAAAAAATAGGAAGATCGAATTAACTAAAATGGAAGAAGTACGTTGTTTATTGTTTATACTGGAATTGGCGTTTCTTGGCACTCCATCGGTCGATATCGTGGTAAATGGTTACGTTGTTCGTCCACAAGTACAGAGTTACGAAACTACATAACTTCTTGATAATGGATTCTTTGTAGATATATAATCTTTTCAGGTTTTGAGTGTGGGTTTTTAAGGTATTTGGGTTTAATTAGCATAGATAAGATCAGTGTTTTGTTTTAGATCTTAATTAAGGGATGGAGATACCGTTAGGAGGCTGAGTGTGAACAAGTTTCGTAGACCGATTAGTTTGACATGTTTAATTGGATCCTAATATGAAAATTTTTATTCTTGATGTGAGTTGAGTACCACTACTATGACACGACAAATTAAATTATCTACACTTGATTAGTTGGAATTTAGGGAGCTACATTTTGGTGGGATTGATATTAAACTTTTTTTTACTGGAAATTTAGGGAACTTTTTCTTATATTAAACTTGATTGTTATTCTTTTTCCTGATTTCTTACGTTACATATATGAGCATAGGAAAAGCCTATTTATGCACTCTCATATTATCTAATTGAACATTCTAGAACACCCTTAAATGGCCTGAGTACGGAGCAAAGTGTGATGATGGTTACTCAAAAAAATGTTTTAGTAAGGTGTTTTAAGCAAAGTCCAAAAATCTTTGTATATCATGGGATAATCTTGCGGTGCTAGAGTTACTGAACTTACAATTACCGGATAGCCTCATCTTGTACCTGTATAGTGCCCTTCAGGCATCAAAGATGTTCAGCCTTCTAATTTTGCAATCACGCTAAATCCAGGTGGGAGATTAGATGTCGAAAAGCCACAAATACAAGTTGCAACATCGCTTTAGAATTGTCAAAAATATCACATGATTTACAAACACTCTGCAGCCAACTAACTAGCCAAAGAACTGATATGTACAAGAGACTCAGCGTTCCACGACTACATCACAAAGCTGCTCTAGATTTTTCACCAAATCTGTGAGGCAAGCAGTAAGCTTATCAGCTTTAGATAACACCCTCTTGGTATTTAATGTCTCCTCATCTCCGACCCCAGACATCTCTTCCTCTACAGTGTTGTTATCGACCCCAGTAAGTAAGGCATGGATACGTTCTGTGTTCTCCTTTACTTTTGTTGCCAGGATTTGCTCCACGTCTTCAATGACAGGCACAGGCTTCTCTGGCTCTTCCTCCAATGAAAGTTGTTTTCTTTCGTTAGTTTCTGATTTCTGAGTAGTCGACTGAATCTTTTGAATCTTTTGCCTTCTGGATTTCGGACCTGGGACAAAGAATAGGAGTAAGCTCATAATTATCACGTATTTACTAGTGCATCGGAAACAAAACAACTACTCCATATTTGTTTTCAACATAGGGGCAGGGCTGCATTCGACCAATCACCCCGTCCCTCTATTTTACCATAAGCAGGAGCCTTTGCGGCATCAGGTTAATTCTGTTTGAACTCTACCACATGCCTACACTTCTGATCTTAGCCATTTCAGAAGAACAAAATTAAACTATTGTGCCCAATGCCTACACTACTGACATAAATGTTTTACCCAAACCAAGTCATGCATGTTAAGGCAGCTTTCAGCTGACATGCAGAAATATGCAACCATATTCATGCAACATACACAAGAGTAAAACTGGATACAGCACCAAATGACTACTTAAAGTGCTGAAGAGGTAGCGTGCGTGGTTTCTTTCTATTGAAGATCGATAGCACTTAGAACTATGTCATGCAGCTTACACGAAAGCAAAACTGCAAAGCTCTAAAAAACCAAAACTGCACGAATACTTCAGGTGCTGAAAAGGAGGGTACACACGACTTCCTTAAATTCATATAAGTAAACTTCAACTGATAAAGTCAGTTTTGGCATACAGGCCATTTAAGCAGCAACTTACCTATTGCACAGGGTGTCCTAAAGAACATGGAGGCATTCTACAGATTAGTTCTCAGAGGAAACTTGAGCAAGACAAGAAGGTAAGGTCTGTTAGCCTAGCAAATCACATAGGTCAAATTCTTCCTAGAATATGAAACCATTCTGAGATGATTAAGAGTTTTTCTTTTCCTTCCTTTGTGGGAAGCAATGATGTTGCCTATGTATGGTTTAGAAACAAGTAATATGCAACAGATTAGGTAGACAGTAGCAACTATCCAAAGCTCATTTTGACACAAAGGCATACTTGTGCATGGTTTCATAGATGCGCTGGGAGGTGCATGCGTGAAAGAAACATCATTTACTGAATAAAACAGGTACATTAAGACTTCTCAATCAGAACGCATAGCTGTCAGCTTGAAGAAAGTTGATTCTTTTAATGCTGTTGCTCCTCAATTCTCCATACCAAGATCACAATGTGGTCAGTCTGGAGAAGGTTGTGTATTCAAAATAGGTACTAATACTTGGGGAGCAGTTCAGCAGCAGGAAGAGCTGAGACTGATTTTATTTCTCTCATCTGATTACATAGGCAGTCATCACTCATCAGACAAAGGCAAAGAATTACAATTGCAGATAGATGAGACAAGGAAGCATTAGCAAAGGCAACACGCTCAAAGTATGCCCAACTCACAGAGTCTATGCTCTATGAAAGATATTTTGCAGCATCCACATCAGAATAGATAGGACAATTGAGTGTATCTTATAAGCATATGTTACTCAGATAGGTGGTGTATGATGTTTAATGAACTAATATGTGCAATAAAAGTGGCAGAGGGAGTTGCTTGATCACTTATTTTAAGAAACCACTGGACAGATTTTTGCTTTGTGGCTTAGGTCATACGCTATTGTATCGTTATCTTTTGAATCCATATAACCGCTTATTACCCAAAAGAAAAGGGAAGAGTTCCATACATTCCACAGAGGATAGCTGATAACATTTGAAATGTAATCTTTGCTGAAGCAACAACGGGCTGACTATACCATTAACAATGGCATGCCCTCGAATAAATGAAAGACCTCTGACTCCTATAATATAACTTGGAGATTAGAATTTTTCTTTTGAGGCTTACATACTATCACACTGATACGGCATAACTGTGAACAAAGTCGAGCAGGGTACAAGAGGAGAGAAGTGCGCTTTTTCAACCAATATAAATAGAAACTTCAAAACATGAAGGAACACTATAAGAAATTGGAGAACAATAGGAGCAAAAGTTAGCACAACTTTTGATGAGCTCAATTTAGGAAATAGATAAAATCATAGTATAATACCAGTATTCTTGTTCTCTTTATGTTTCGTCGGTATGATACGTTCCATGTCCTTGACAAGATGTCCTGGTTTTTCATGCGCTTCCATTAATCCAACCCGTTTTGTTCCGCTAGTTCTACTTTTCTGAGGGGTTGGCCGATGGATCCCCCTCTTGGGCTTGGATCCTGATAGAAATCCGAAACGTACACAAGCTAAATACATTTTGAACAATAGAACAGAATATTCATTCCACTTGTGATCATTCCCTACCAAACGTAGTGAGTGATTGTATATGGTTGTTGGGAAATCAGTGCCAACACAGACACACAAAATACACAACTAAATGCATGCCTTTTCATATTCAACTAATTTAATTTGATTAGGAGTCCATAGAGTTTTCAACAATGGGTATCGAAGAACTACGCATTAAATCTCGATAACGGTTGCACCTCCAGGTGTCTCTTTTTTTTTTCTTTTTCTTTAAATATACATGTGCCACAATAGATGAAATGATCAAGTCATGCAAATTGCAGAGAGCAGATGGAAATATCAGGTGAAGGACCAAACAGGTGCTGTAATGTACATGCAAATTTCCTAACTATTCACCATTTCAGTAATATCATTTTTAGACCACAAGTTATTCGAATTTCCCCATTGCACAACTCAGTATAATATCAAACACATAAGATATACATCTAAAGCCAATTTTTGTCAATGAGAAATCAAAGGTGAAGATGACAACTTCCAATATGACGTGAAGAGATAAAATCTTACCAAATGTCCCAGCATCAAGCACATCCATGTTTCCAGCCTCAGCCTCTGAATCACACTCTGGGTCTGTATTTGCTTGGTCTGCTTCCTTCGTGAAATCGTCTATAGCTCTATACAAATCTTTGTCAAAATCCACAGGAAGTCCTGTTTCTTGTCTGTGATCACAGCCAAGAGACCAGTAGGAATCTCCCCTTGAGCTTCTGTTTAATTCCCAGTCCTTAACTGCATTATAATCAGCCAGCAAAGACTCCCACTTTCTGCGGCACTGGCTGGCATTTCTTACCACTTCAAGTGCAGTACAGTTTTCTGCAATTATAGTCCACTTCTGATAAGATGATAAAGCATCTTGGCAGTCTCCCTCAACAGCAGCAATTTCATTCACAAGAATGAGCATATCCTGTATAGTCCACACAGGGCCTGCTTGTAAATGAGATCTTGTTAACCGAGAACCAGAACCTGATCCTCTGGATTGACCCACGTCAGCTCCCACCATTACCTCCACGTTGTATCTCTTAAAATCGCAAGACTTACACGTCAATTTTCTTCTCGTTCTAGATTTCTTAATTTAGATCCAGAACCTAACATGGTTAGGAAAATGCATAAGCCAAAAATCCAATAACTACCTTGAGATGCTGAAAAAAGACCAAAGCTATTACTTTAACATGCTTTAGTTTTACGATCTCCAAAAAATAATGCACCTGTCCATTAACATCTAAGCTCAAGTCTCCAAAAGATGATGCATGTCCAGTTCAAGTTCGAAATAACCCCAGCTTGTAACTAAATGAAGAAGCCACCACCAATCATGAAGAGAGAAAACTGGCTTTAAGTTGGGAGTCAGAACAGAGCTGATTACCATGTCAGGACCCATGACCATCTTTTTAGGACACCCACGTCCCAGATAAACCAGTAATCATTTTACATAAGAAGGATCCTTCTGAGTGGGGTAGTATACCCTATGAGTACATTATAAGAATAGCAAAGCGAAGAGAACTACACGGCCTTGAAAATTTGTAAAATAGTATGGCCTACGTAAACCCAATGGAAGGTTTAATTGATCTGGGAACACAGAACACTCTTCTAAACAAGAGGATAAGGGCTGCAGCCTGCAGCACTTTAGGCTTCATGTTAGATTTGCATTACAAGTATGAGCTTCAGTACTAAACATCGTCCAAAACTAATAAATATGGGGCTAGCTCATAAATATGTAAAATCCAACTTGCATGTATTCTAATCACACACTTCAGATTACATACCATACCAGATAGTAGATACAGTTACCCTTCACACCAACCAGAATTAATTTAACTCACCAACACCAACCACGAACGGTAACTCCAGCACCTAACAACACACCAGCCCAAACAAAAGACTAGACCAAACACTTTAACTTCACCCTAAGAAAACACTTTAGTACTCCACTCACCTTCAACTCGCACTGCAAACGTCTTCTAATGTCTATTCTTTCTAAGTCAATCAATAAAGTAAACAAACAAACAAACAAAAAAAAACACATCAACCTAAAGTTAAGGCTAGTTTTGTATGCCATGGGGAACTCAAGTAAGCAGGCAGTAGGAGCAAAGCCCCGGTTCCAAAGAAGAGAAAGCTAAGGCTAGATAATAAATATAAAGTAAAACAAAGGCTAGATAATCTCCAGTAATTTGGAGATTCTAGGTTTCGGATTACCCTCCTGTGGTACAGGACCAACAGGGGTCAACGAGCATACTTCCACAAAGCCGACCAAGCAGCCCCTCAACAGCCTCAGCTTTTTTATCAAAGCCAGCAGCAAGGTATTGTATTGGAAATTTTTCTTTCCTGCAAATTTAGTCCCAAAAAAGGCGAATGTTGCCTATTTTTCCCTAGAAACCCATCCACGAGCTGCTGCTGAGGCACCAAGTCTATGAGTAACTTCTGGGTCCAAAAGAGCAAAGAATGGATTCACTAGTTTTGCCGCAGAAAACAGTCATCCACTGCAGTAAAGAACTTTGCCTTCAGCATACCAAGGTACAAAAAGGAAATCACATATCACTTCTCAAAGACATGAAAGACGGTAGTGCGAGTGAACGCAAGTTGTGTTGTATTCACGATGCTACGCTTCTTATAAACCGCTTTGTAACGTCAAGAATCCAGTGTTTCATACAATCAAGTAACATTGTCTTTCACAACCTAAATACTGAACTTGCTGCTGAAATGCTCATGAGCACAGCAATGTCACACAACTCACAACGAATCGAATAGCTGACCGTTAAATCACTACAATAATATCGAATTTCATACTTGGTTCGATTACGAGATAAATCTCCACTACCTTTCATCAATCAGTAAGAACACCAATTAAACATTTCCGAGAGTGAAGTAAGCAAGATTATAACATTTTATTTCCCAAGTTAATTAACCAAACTTAGTTCAACAGACCTAATCTTATGATAACAAATCACGAATTTGCAATATGAGTTTGATTTTAAGTGGGAAAGCCCAATTAAATTAACAATCCCCAAATCATACAAACCCAAAATTAACAATCCCAGAATGATAAAAATAGCAAGTTTCATAAGCCTAAAAAAAAAAGAAAGCATTAATTTAATTAAAAACATGAAATGTAGATCGAAATGAAAGATAGAGAAGAGTGATTGTATTCCAAGTACCTGTATTCAATGGATGATTGAGCAGTCTTGTTATGTTATGTTCCAGGTGAGAAATGAGTAGGAAAATTTGCAGAGCCCAATATTTATATTCTTCAGAATTGCATACAAGCCCTCCTACATTTTGCTCTCGTACCCTTTATCAATTCTTAGGTCTCTAGTCTCACACTCACGCAAACACAGCGAAAAAATGGAGAAGCTTGAATTGGAACATGTAGTTTGCTCGGGCTTGGCTTTGTGCATGTTGCTCATGTAGGCAGCGATCATTTTGATAGATCTCGTAGAAATAATGGAGATGCTTATGTTGGTTATGTCCTCATAAATTGTTCGCGTAAAGTTCTTTTTCTCTGTGCGAAGGCTATCGGTAAAGTTTCTATCCTTGTCGCCGACGCTGTAACTCTTTGTGTTAGGGTGCGAATCCAAGTCCCACATCGAAGAAATAAGGAGCGGAAGCCTTGTTTATAAGTGATCACCACATTAATAAGTGTGAGACCTTTTGGGAAGGAGCTCAAAAACAAATCCGTGAGGGGTAAGCCCAAAGCGGCCAATATCATACTAATTGGACCGGTGGTTTGCAGACACAGGGGCCCAACACTTTGGGAAGACATTAACATGATTGAGAGTTTAAACATTAACTAGCTTGTGTGCCCGTGATTTCAATGGATGAGTGAGCAGTCTTGTTATGTTATGTTCCAGGTGAGAAATGAGTAGGAAAATTTGCAGAGCCCAATATTCATATTCTTCAGAATTGCATACAAGCCCTCCTACATTTTGCTCCCGTACCCTTTTTCAATTCTTTGGTCTCTACTCTCACACAAACGCAAACACAAAGCGAAAAATGGAGAAGCTTGAATTGGAACATTGTAGGTTGCTCGGGCTTTTTTTTTTCGAAACGGATTGCATAGATAAGCATAAACTAATCAGAGTACAAGCGTCTTTAGGTTACAGAGCCATAGTCAAGGGCTACTTACACCCCCCCCCCCCCCAGGTTGAAAAGGGGAACAAAAGTATTGTTTTTATCAAAATACATTTGAATAGTAAGGGG
>JBBYHQ010313252.1:0-16857 GCA_038382645.1 Spergularia azorica | reverse complement strand
GAATTTGATTAAATACATAATTACCAAATTAACATACCTGTAACATTAATTGGTAAGAATCTGAATGTAGATTGCAACGTTGGAGTAATTGGTAAAATGATTGATCAGTGATGTTGTGGAGAATGGAGAAAATTGATTTGGGGAAATTTTGGAAAAGGGGGCAAAAAGAGTATGAATGTCGTGGAGTCCCTCCCCCTGTTAGTTGTTTTTACTTTTTAATTTTCTGATTTTTTTTTTTTAATGACTCATCACTCCACTAGCCACGTGGACTCCCGGTATGCCACGTATGAATTTTCAGGCGACTATAGGGTGAAAGAGGGCTTTAGGTGGTGTTACAATGAGTTTTTGATTTTATTTGGTGGTTCCCAAAAAAAAAAAAATTATAAGGTGGTTCCCCAAAAAAAGTATAAAGTAGGAGGTGGTTTCCCACAAAAAATCCTAAATTTTACAAATTACAAATCTATAATACTCTGTATTATCGAAGGATTGTATAAGTAAAATTTAGAAGTGAACTTAGCTGATAATAAAGTCTAATCACATCAAGATGGGACTCCTATGACATAGTATATACTCCATTGGAGTTCATTTTGACAAATAGATATTTAACCCATATTTTATACACATAATAACATCACTCTTCATAGGATGACGCATCATACTTGAAAATAGCGCATTTGTTACTTAATTTCATCTATACGTCATCATCATCGTCATAAGCAATGGATATTTCTATTTTCATGTACATACTCATACACCTTCCATTTTTTCAAATCAAACGTTAATGTTTTGAAACAATGGGCGCAACCGCGCAAGAGTACTAAACTTAGGCTAGTATAATTCATTAGACCGATCATGTTGCATTTTCGTTGAGAAATTGATAGGCAACACGTCTTATATGCACACATGCAATTCATATACTCTACTTTTACAAAAGTTAATAATTTGTAATCTTTCTAATCTTCGTCACTTTGCCCTTTCCTACGTTGGAATTTGGCATGTTATCACAACTTTGTTTTGGTGATTTATACAACTTACGCGATTTTTGGAGTCATATCATTGAAAAGAAGACGGCTTAGCTTGTTAGCTAGTACACATTAGATGACTTCCATTTTTTTTTTTTTTTGAAGTTAGATGACTTCCATTTTATATAAAATAAGTTTTGAATTATTAAAGAAGATTAGGGAAAGGCATGTATACTTCTATCATCTATTGACAAATGCCATCAGTTGGGAGCTATTCCATCCTCAATCTTCGCAATTATCAAGAGTATCATCGTAATTTCGTCACCCCAAATTTAAATCTTAGCGAGTCCATCATACAATAAACTCAAAAGGGCAAGCCCAATCGGCGCAGCCCAATCCTTCGTGTGTGTTCTAGACTTCTAGTCTTCCATCACGAGAACAGTTTGGGTAGAGCCCGATCTAAGCATTGGCTAAGTAAGCGTAGTACGCCCTGACATTGAACTAGCCGTCTTACATAAACTACAACTCAGTAACTCACCCACGAAAATAACATAAATTACAAGTACAATATTAATTAAATATAAAATGATAATTAGCAAAAAATGATACCAGATGTAAAGGCCAAAGACAAGTTCTGTGAGGCTTTAAACAAGGCAATGTACAATTACATCCCTTAAATATGTGAAGGTTGGGAGTAAACCTGACGATTAGCCCGTCTTTGGCCTGATACATTAAAGCTTTAAACTAAAACCCCTTTCTAATTAACCCGCTATACTGACGAGAAACTAAAGGTCACCCCTCACGGCAATGCTCATCCGAGCAATGAGCACAGCCGGAAGTTAGACTGTGTTTGCCTATAACCTATAACCGAAAGAACAAACTTAAAACTACCGAATTGCAGCCCTCAAGGATGTGATGTTACCATGATTTTGGAACAAAATGTGGTTTGGTTTCACCTACTGCTAGGACTATTGGTGAGGGCTGCGTTGCGGCCTGATAATTACTCATGTCTTCGAGGTTGGGTCTCAGCAGTTTCCTGCAACACAATTATGGGCTCCTGACTGGTACCTGCGGTCACCTGAAGAAGTTCTGCTGGAATTGCAGCAGGGTCGAGTTCCACAAAACCCTTTGGGGCATTCGGCTTTTCAGTACCTGTGAGTATGTGATGGGGAACTTGGTGAGAGAACCTAAACATCTCCTCCTTTGGAATATGCATCACCACCTTCGGGTCTGCCTGCTTAAGGAAAACAGTTCGGAAACCAGCAGCCTTGGTGATAGAAGCAACATACACACCCTGCTCCTCATTGTAGTCTTGAAGCACTTCCACCATGTCATAGGCATGTAAGACTTCATGCGGGGTATTCAAATGAGTCCAATCAGGAGACCACTTCTTGTAGAGTGCCCAAATAGCTCCTTCGCGAGGATATATCTGGATGACACCACGAGGACCTTTTCCAAACATAACTTTGTGTGAGAAGGAATTCAACAAAGTAGTAGTTTCATGCTTCCCAACCCAGAAATCACCGCAAGTCTTCTTGAATCCATGACCTACCCAATCCAAGGTATCAAATTCGGTGTTGCTTCTAGAGTTAAGCCAACTAATCCTCAGCTTGAATGGATCCATGGAAACCACCTCATGGATGAGAGCATAGGCACGGGGCATCCCATCATCATCATCATACCCAGCCCACACCTGGTTTTCACTGAAGCAAACTTCCAATCTGTCATAATCAAAGACATGGAAATCTGGATCCGGAACGCTGAACTCAGGAGCCACTTGCTCAACAAGACCAACAGAATCAGCTATGGGAATGTTGTTTGGCTGAAATCCTATCTGAGAGCCAGAAGAATTATCATGGGTTCCTGGCTCTTGAATGGAGTTTGCAAGCTTTGGCTTCTTCATTTTCTCATTCGTAGCAAGCTTTTTCTCAGTGACCAAGTCTGAATTTTGTACTTCCGTGCGTACCTGCACAAGTGCTTTCTCTGACAGAAGCTTCTTAACACCTGCTGGTGATGCCTCTTTGTTAATATTAACCCTCATCGTGTACGCTGCAAAACCATTAGCTCTTCCTGCATGAGAATGCCATTTGCTTGGTCCATGAGCATTTGGCATGCTAAAATCTATGTTTCCGGTCCCAGGAATGCTACTCCCATGGTTCCGTGAAGAAGTGCCACCCATATCCCTAATCCTCTTTGACGGTCCCTCTCCTCTAAAATCGAAGCCTGAATTCCATTTACCAGCTGCCTGCACCTCCTCATTCTCTCTCTTCAGACCTTCCTTCACCACCTGGCCCTCCATAGACGCTTGAGAATGACCAGCTGCTGCTGGAGTTGTGCTATGGTAAGCTGTAACTCCAGAAGAAGGACTCCAACGAGCACCTGCCGCGCCAAATGAATTACGCACACCAGAGAGATGGCGTCCTGAGTTTGAAGACGACCCTCGTTGCTGTTTTTCTGGTTGAATTGGAGCAAGATTTGAAGGTGGAGGAGTTTCCGAAGCTAGAAAGCCCAATTCACAATGAGGGCATTTCAGTATCTGATTGAGATAAACTCGCATGTATTCATACTGCATACTGCATCTAGCGCACACGGTCCAAAATGTATCACCTTTCTTGAAAAATGATTGGGCTTGCGAAGATGATTTTTTGGTGCCACGCTTCTTATACTTCCCCCGAGATGAGGACGCACCAGAATGTTTAAAATGCCCATTGACCCCAGGTGGAACTGCTGAACTCCCACTTTGAGGTACCTTCTGTTGGGCAGCTCTACTCCATTGGTTCCTCAAAATCTGTTCAGCTGTTCTGTTGACATCAGAAACCCCTGCAGCGGGTTGCGACAATGGAACACTCTGAGTTGAAAATGTATGTTGCTGCTTGTTCCCAGCAGCACCCCCTGGAACTCCAGACTGAGAGGGAACCCTCTGGGCTATCTGAATATGACGCCGGGTATTGTATGCAGATCTCTTAGCTTTATCAGATAAAATACCATGTGCATCTGTCACAAACTGGAAGGCACCATCAGCACCAATGGACTTATTTTTGTCCGGATGAAGCTGCAGTACTAGTTTTCTGTACTGCTTCTTAATGGTCTCATCATCAGCAAATGGATGAACGCCAAGTATTCCATACAAATCCATTTCTCCACCCACTCTTTTCTCTGCTAATATGTAAATGTCAATGGTGGTTAACAACTGTGAAATACCCTCAAGCCCCGGATATAAATTCTGAGCCTTGACGGCAAATTTCTTCGCGCCAGAATAATTTTTTTCTGTAAACTTCCTCTCAGCAATATCCTTTGCTCTCATGGCTTCGTCTTTATTACACTCCATCCTTCCTAAATTGCGGCCCACTATCCTGATTTGATCTCACAATTGGCGTTTTTATTAAACGAGAGTTCGAAATAACAAATTTGGAAACTTGGACTAAATAGCTGATTGCAGATAGCAGATGTCAAGGCCTAGTCTCAATTTCCATCAACTCGCACCTGAAAAGAAATATGATGACACAAACACCAAAAAACTATTTCATCAAAGCCATATCTTGCACAAAATTTGCAGTTACTAAGAAGTACTGCATATAATTAAAGTGGAACATCCGACAACATAGGAGGCTAGGAGCAGTAAAGTAAAATCGCCTGGGAACCTCATCCAAACAATGCCATCCAAGCCCCAAGCCCACATAAAAAAAGTGTTAGTCAGCAAGATGTGTCTATCAGCATTTAATTTAAAAATTCCAGAATTTTCTCCCTGTGTTAAGAAAGCAGATTCACTTCTGCAGTACCAAAACTATTTGTTTAAGCTATAAGTAAAGTCAAAATGGTTGCGTAATAAAGAGGTTATCGAGCATCAAACTATTTCTAGTAACTTTTAAACATCAAGCATTCACTTATTGACTGAAAGACTAATTGCAAAACCATGAGTAGCCAAAACTATCCAGTTCCAGGCACTACCACCTGATTTATCATTTATTCAAGTTTTAAAGACCTAAGTCTAAAAGATAACCCAAAATGCAGAACATCACTTGCAAGTTGAGCCTGAAACTCCCTGCGTATATGGCCAGGAATATCATTTAATAAGTATCAATGGCAAATCAGAAATGTTTTGAGCCCTATCGAATAATCGTTAGAAGCTGTAAAATATGCTAGACAGGTACTAGAGCCAGCAGTTTACAACTTTATACTACTAGATTTACCCCTAGACAACATGGAACGAAGATAAAATGGTCAAGCAGGTCGAGCCTAGACATAATCGATAGACTTATGGTGCACACAAAGTTCATTTCAGTCCTATATCCCATTCTTGATAGTTGAAACATCTCATTTCCAGATTTGCTATTTACTTCATAAATCTGAGTATATCATTAACTTTTTAGTGCTTCCGCTGAGCATTCAATCAGAACTAATCTATGCAGGACACTTTCAGCAATTGAAGGGACAACCAAAAGAAAATAAAAACAAATATTAGTATCCCAGCCTCACAACAGTGTAAACGTACTTTTACCTTAGCTCTCTTGAACATTTCAACGCTAAAAACTGCACAGCCTCAGCAAGATCACACGATAACAAATGAACCACAACCTTACTGATCCTGCATTAGATAACAAGACAAAATGGTCTCAGGAAGCTACACCCAATAGCCATCAGAAAGAAAATTACACAGCGAGGTGATAAGGCTTGCATCTCTATCATTGCTAGATATTCCCACAGCAGACAAATAGACTAGAAGTCAATGCACTGGAAGCCCCAGAACAGCATAGAAGATCATGAATCAACAGTAAAGCATCAAATCTACAAATCACTAAAAAGGATTCATGCACCACTAACAACTATTCCGATGATAATGGATATTCGAGCCGGAAAAATATGAAGAAAAAAAAGACTTTCTAAATATTTAAAAATCAAATCAGAATTTAACAATTAACAGATATTACACCAGATGCATCAATGTGAACCAAAAAAACAAAAGCAACTCCTTTATAGTAAAAGAAAACGAACAGGAGTTAAAACGTAAGACATGAAGATATGGAATAGATTTAAGAAATGCAGAAATATCACTGATTAAAGTACATGATAGCCAGCAAACAGATCTAAATGAGTAATGGCCGAGAATTATCTTCGAAGACAAATTATTTATGGTTCAAAAAAGACCTAGACCCACAAACACATACATAAAGACTAAACCCTAATTTACTTTTTTATTTATTTTTGGTTACAACTAGACCCTAATTTATAATAGAACAGACAAAGTCATTGCTAACAGCATCCAGATGCAAATGTGTATATATAATATATCTATTATCTTGTAGTCATGGCTCTCATCATATCAGAGGCAATCTGCTGAATGTGTAAGCACTCCAATGTATGGTAAACCAAGCGTACAAGAACATGAATAGCTACTTCACTGCAAGCATAGTACCCAAAAACATGAATATGGATGCATGAATGATGGGAAGGAGAAATAAAGACAGAATGACTGGACCGACGTCACACACATAATCATAAAGTGCATAGCTGCTCATGCACATAACTGTGAATACCAAAGTGACAGAGGATTACTAAATGCAAAAGAAATATGGCCTGAAATTCTTTTCAATTCTTATCATAAATGAATGGGGGAAGATGAGGCTAGGTAAAGAGGCATTAGTAGTACTAGAATAAATATTTAAGAACATACATGCTCAAAATCAACAACGAAATATTGAAATCTATTACAACTGTACAAATTTACCAGAGACGATGGTATTTTAAATAAATTGCCATGGGAATCATATCACAAAAGGGCTATTATCACATAAAAACACCACGCCGCATAGCCAAAATGGACCACGCAAGTAGTAATAACTGTTTTGGTGTTCAATCATTGAGATGCTGCATACAGTTCAACTTAGACATGTTCACTACTGTCTAAACAAAGTTCTATGTAAGGATTTTCTAGGAATGTTAAAATGGATAAGCCATATCAGTACAACACGCTGAGAAAATACATGGCAAGAATCATTGGCTCATTGTGTAAGGAGTGAGAAATATATTTCGAATTCACCTCCACATTATAAGTTAGTATTTATGGTCTTTATAAGGAAATGACACAATCAAAATCATTTCTTTCAAACCAAATAACGTGCAATATTGTTGGCACACAGTTCAAACAATTAATTCACTGAACCATTTCGGCAATAGCTCGATCAAATTTCATGACGGCAAGAATAGTACACCAATTTGAACTTATGTCTTATCTTTAAAGATGATGCACAATAAATGACAGGAAGAAGACATACCACGAAAAAACATTTGACCTAAGATATAAATGAAGTTTAAACTATAATAACAAGCATCTTGATTGAACATGTAAGCCCCTATTCTACAATATATAATTCCCCTGTTGCTTCAAAAGAATTACCTCAAACAGTAGCTTGTTCCAGCGGCAGACCTACTCAACGAAATAATCAGCAATGTGCCTAAACCCAACACCTGAAATGTGAAGTACTTGTAAATCAAGGCTTCGTACATTAGGGTAAAATGTAAAATAGCTACCATCAACTTGCAGTAATAATATGAATATGATATCTACGTCAGTGAGCACTTCAATTGAGGGAACCTTAGAGGCAAAACTAGGTCCTAGTACATGGTTGTTTTAATAAAACAGAGTGGGCAATTGAGAATTATCCAAAGGGTCAACACACAAAAAAAAAGACCGATGCAACGTTAACTTAGTAAAGAGACCGATGAAAGATAACACTAACAAATTTTAAGTCACAGAGCTGGTCTCAGGTGAGGTTATCTTGTGATGGGACGCCGTGAATATTAAGGTTTCAAGTTAAACCTAAACCATACACTCGCCTCATCTCACCACGAGAACGTCTCGTAGCATTCTTAATGTGACAAAGACTAAAGCACACCAACTAACCAAGGCCTAAACCATCCAAAGGTTGGCTAATGATATATGACACCATCATACGTATAACGAACAAAAGCCACATTCACTAATGGCCGCATAATAAAAGACAGTTTCGACAAATTTTCTGCCAATTATTAACCTATTTCCATTTATATGTGGACACAATCTAACAATAAACCAGCAGAGAATTAACACCGCTAACGACAAAATCAAAAAATTGTCGGCCTCCCATTAAATTCTCCACTTCGATCTGTAGTCAGCACAGCCTAAAAAGATCAGTTGATATAATTCCAAATGTACATAGAACATAGTTAATACCAAATGCGCACAGAATTAACCAACCGCTAACGACAAAAAAAAAAGCCATAATTCTCTGCGCGCCAAATAAATTCAGAAATTCTAACGGTATTTCCCATCTATGGTAACGATATCATTCAAATATCATTTCGCGCCATCCCCAGTGATCTCAATTATTTTTCAAGCTCCAGGTCTACAAATTAATCCAAACAAACACACAAACAATGAAAAAAAAAAAAAAAAAAAACATCTTCAATTCCCGGATGTTCCAAATGTACATAGCACATGATTAATCCAAAAAGCGCACAGAATAAACCAACCGCTAACGACAAAGAGAAAATCATTATTCTCTGCGCGCCAAATAAATTCAGAGATTCTATCTATGGTAACAGAGATTCATTCAAATATCAATTCGCGCCATCCCCAGTGATCTCAATCATTTTTCAAGTTCTAGGTCTACAAATTAATCCACACAAACAATGAGAGAACAAAAACATCTACGATTCCCGGATGTTCCATGTACACAGCACATAATTAATACAAAATGCGCACAGACTTAACCAACCGCTAACGACAAAAAGAAAATCATTATTCTCTGCGCGCCAAATAAATTCAGAGATTCTATCTATGGTAACGGTATCATTCAAATATCAATTCGCGCCATCCCCAGTGATCTCAATAATTTTTCAAGTTCTAGGTCTACAAATTAATCCAAACAAACACACCATCAATGAAAGAAAGAAAACATATTCAATTCCCAGAAGTTTATAAAGACATCTGATGACCACTTAAATTGAACATATACATGAATAAATAACAGATAAATAAATGAAAACAACGTCAAGATCCCATCTTTGAAAGCCTGCACGAAGGAACGAAAAATTTAAAACCATGATTGAAACGATATCAGAATCTCCTCTATGGTAACAAAATCATTCAACATTCAACCCCCCCACCCCCCATCCCAATTCATCTCAAATTTATTTCAAATTCTAAAGGCTTGCAAATTCATCCAAACAAACAATCAATGACTAAAAGAAAACATCATTCCCTGATTTTCGAAAAAAAACCAGAAGTTTATGAATCCATCTAATGACAAATGAAATTCAATTCAACATGTATATGAATAAATAACTGTCAAAATCTCATCTTTCAATCCCCAAACGAAAAAATTAAGAATTTTAACCAAGAACAAATTCAAAAAAACAGGAAAAAAAAAATTCAAAAACAAAATTCGAAAACATGAGTAAAACCAACAGAGAATTCACCATCGAAACACACAGAGAGAAATTCAGAAGAAATGGACATATGCAGATCCTACAAACTTCACATACAAAAAAATGGAGGGAAACAAAAAAATCCCAATAACACAAACATATCAAGTAACAGTAAACACCCACTTCATTCAAAAAAAAAAAGTTCCAAACTTTATCATACTCATAAACATCAAGTAAACACCATTTCATGCTTTTTACACAAAAGAAAACTTCACATTCACATTTGAAATTTAACAGAAAACCAAATTCAAACCAAACCCTAGAAATGTATAATCTGGGGCAACTTCAAACACAAACAAACAACAATTTCATACTCAAAAAAACATGATTAAATCAAGTAAAACAAGAATTAAAAAGGGGGGAAAAGATTTATACCCAAGAGCAAATGTTTACTGTTGATGAGGAATTTGAATGCAGTGGACTGCCCTGAAAAACTTTGGGGAGTATTTTTGATGGTTTTTATTGTATGATGAAAATGACAAGAGACTCACCCAAAAATGAGAATCAGAAAAGATGCAAAATGTGACAGCAGAGTACAAATTGTCACCCCCAATTTATACTGGGGAAATAGGGTCTGTGTCTGTTCAACTTCCCTGGATTGAATTGAAAAAATTGAAAAAGGAAAGTGATGTGGGTATTAATTACCATTTTAGTATTTTCTGAAGCAACATATGACCATAATGTTTGGTTAAGGTTTGAACCATGGTTCATACACACCCAAAAACTCCTTGAATCTAGTCTTATGGGAAAAGTAACCGCGGTTAAATCGTGACTCGGGGGTGACGGGGGTTGTTGGGCTGGATGGAACGTTTAAGGACTGTGTTTAACTTATAGTGTCTGAATGAGTGTGAAACCAGCAGTGTTTTCAGGAGCGTCAGAATTCACGTGGTTTAAAAAGGGGTGTGAAAATCGAGGGAATTAGGGTAAAAGTTTTTTAACCCGGGTTTGGGGGAGTAAAGTTTGGGACTATCTCTAGTGAGTCACAACTCACAAGGTGGGGGTAGGTGGGGATTTCGTATTTCTTAAAAATCTTATCCATCCTATATTTTTCTATTTCTGTATTCTGTAATTGGGTTGATTCTGAGATTACTGCTGCATTTAGGAAGTTTCCTGGAAATTTCAGGGGTATTAATTTTTGATGAAGGGTTTTTATGTGTAATATTGGCTTCACCAACACTTTTGTTAAGAGATCAAATGTTTCAATATTAGTTGTATTATGGTCTTATAGAAAATGCACCTATTATTCTTATGAACAGATTAAGAAAAAAATACATATAATGGGTATATTCTTCTACTTCTGTAATGTAATTGGGTTGATTCTGTAATATTTGTCTCACCCAACACTTTTGTTAAGTAATCAAATGTTTGAAAATTAGTTTTATTATGGTCTTATAGATAATGCACCTATTATTCTAGTGAACAGAAAAAAAAAATGCATATATTCAAAATGCAAAGATGAAGTCTGAAACAACCATTCTAATCTAGGATATACTAGATCACTTTGGTATTAGCTTGAGATTGAGATTAGTGAAGCATAACTTAAAAGAGTGGAGATAATTTATTTATTTTTCGTAAAATATCATCTTGACTAGGATTTTTTATTTTTAAACATTTTGTACCATGGAATTTAAATTTAATATGAAATTATATCAATATATGTGATAAGGTCACATACACCTAAAATTAACCAAATTGGGTATATGGAGATTTTGTAACTAAAATATCTTATCGAAATGATACTTGGACTTTTGAATTTTAAAGATAAAATACAAAATTATGTATAAAGATTACAAAGGTTTGTATGAAAAAAATTCATCAATCATCATATATTAGTTTGTACCATAAGATTTACATATCTTTAGGCCATATATTATTAATTGACTTATATTATTTCCATCAACAATTTAACCACAATCCATAGTTGTTCCATATCCTCATCACACTCTAGAGAAAATTACACATATTTAGTTCTTTCTTGACTAGGTTAATTTAAACACTTTAATTTGGTTTCATTATTATAGTTAAGTCTATATTGCATTGTTTTGACTTGTGGAGACGTTGGGAAGGGGGGAGGGACGATGGTTGATGGTGGGGTCGCCTGCGCATGTCGCCTATATTGGTGTCGCCGGCGCCCGATTTCATGGTGGTTCGAGGTTGGGTGGAGGCGGCAACTGGTGTGGAGAGGGTGGCGGAAGTAGATGGGGAGAGGAGAGAGAAAATGGGAGAGGGTTTGGGCTATTTTTTGGTTTAGAATTGTACCTAATCCTACATAAATCCAATTAGTATTGTTTTTTTTAAGCAACATATGACCATAAATGTTTGGTTAAGGTCTGAACCATGGTTTCTACACACCCAACCCTCCCCCCTCTCTAGAGTTTAGTCTTATGGGAAAAGTAACCGCGGCTAAATTGTGACTCGAGGTGACGGGGTTGTTGGGCTGGATGGACCGTAAAGGGACTCTGTATAACTTATAGTGTCTGAATGAATGTGAAACCAGCAGTGTTTTCAGGTGTGTTACTATTCACGTGATTTAAAAAGGAGTGAGAAAATCGAGGGAATTAGGGTAAAAGTTTTTAACCCGGGTTTTAGGGAGTAAAGTTTGGGACTATCTCTAGTGAGTCACAAGGTTGGGGTAGGTGGGGATTTTTTATTATTAATTATCTTATCCAAGGTATATTTTTCTATTTCTGTAATATGTAATTGGGTTGATTTTGAAAATACTATTGCATTTAGGAAGCTTCTTGAAAATTACAAGGATATTAATTTTTATGCAAGGGTTCCTCTTTGTAATATTGACTCCACCAACACTTTTGTTAAGTAATCAAATGTTTCAATATTAGTTGTATTATGGTCTTATAGATAATGCACCTATTATTATTCTTGTGAACACACAAAAAAAAATAATACAGATACTGGGTATATTCTTCTACTTCTGTAATGTAATTGGGTTGATTTTGAAAATACTCCTATATTTATGAAGTTTCCTGGAAATTTTAGGGGTATTACTTTTTTATGGAAGGGTTTCTCTGTGTAATATTTGTCCCATCCAACATTTTTCTTAAGTAATCAAATGTTTGAATATTAGTTTTATTATGATCTTATAGATAATGCACCTATTATTCTTGTGAACAGAAAAAATAAATGCATATATTCAAATGCAAAGATGAAGTCTGAAACAACCATTCGAATCTAGGATATACTAGATCACTTTGGTATTAGCTTGAGATTGAGATAGTGAAGCATAACTTAAAAGAGTGAAGATAAAAATTCTTTTGGGATAAAATATCATCTTAACTAGGATATTTTATTTTTAAACATTTTGTACCATGATTAAATTTAAATTTAATATGGAATAATATCAATATATGTGATAAGGTCACATACCCCTAAAATTAACCAAATTGGGTATGTGGAGATTTTCTAACTAAAATATCTTATCAACATGATATTTGGACTTTTAAATTTTAAATACAAAACAAAGTATAAAGTGTATGAAAAAAATTCATCTTAGTTGTACCATAATATTTACATATCTCTAGGCCATATATTATTTAATTGACTTATATTCTTTTCATCAACAATTTAACCACAATCCATAGTTGTTCCATATCCTCATCACACTGTAGAGAAAATTACACATGTTTACTTGTTTAGTTCTTCCTTGACTAGGTTAAGTTAAAAACTTTGGTTTGATTATTAAATTTAAGTCTATATTGGTTTGACTTGTGGAGACGTCGGGAAGGGGGGATGGACAATGGTCGATGGTGGGGTCGCCGGCGCATGTCGCCTATATTGGTGGCACCGGCGTCCGATTTCATGGTGGTTCGAGGTTGGGTAGAGGCTGGGGTTGATGTGGAGAGGGTGGCGAAAGTAGATGGGGAGAGGAGAGAAGAATAATGAGAGAGGGTTGGGGCTAATTTTTCGGTTTAGAATTGAACCCAATTCTACATGGACCCAATTCTTATACCATACCTCAGGGGGTATATGCCATTTTTGTACCCCCGTGACATTTTGATGAATAATTCAAGAATATTCGATGAGCAGTCGCCGATAATTCAATGATCATACATGAATATGCCGAGCATTCATCGAAATGAGTAAAAAACAATAAAAATCAACCAAAATCATCGAAAATATAATTTTATTGATGTTCAACGATACTTGTCGTTGCTTATCAAATTGCACTCACTGCTCATCATTCTATTAAAAAGGGTACAAAAACTCAATATACCCTGGGGGTATAATATAATTTTCCACATGGACCCAAGTTTGATAAATACTTGTTATACAACCTGATCTTAATATTTTTTTTATTTTTCATCATTATTTAATTGATCGTTCCTCAGAATGAAGGTTAAGCCTTTTGTGAACTACGTAATTTTAATATATATTGTATGTTATATTATATTATATATATCCATAAATGTGGTACTGAGGCCCTATTTGTTAAAACTGCAACTTTCTAATTTGATATGGACCAATCTAATCTGACTTTCATGAATCAAAGCTAGTATGGTTTAAATTTGTTGAAATTTTAGCCAATTTTTGATGAATTAATACCAAGAAACAAGCCAAATTCGTTAGTGGTATTTGAATACTTTTGATCCGATTTGATTATATTTGTGTGACTCCAAGATGATAAAATAACATTTGCACAAACTTGATCTAATCTGAATAAACTATTTATTAAGTTGAATCAAACATGACATGAGTGACTTATACACATATAATAATAAAAATCCTGGAATTTCCAAAAAAAAAAAAAAAAACTCATAATGTGACATGTTTTACAACTGCCTCGTCACAATGAATGGTTGTTCCATACACATCATGCCCTTATAGGTTCATGCCCCTTGTGGTAACTTACTCATAACTATTTCATGACTCGATTTGAGTAAAGTTATTGGGTTGATATGATTAGGTCTAGTTAGTTTTCGGGTGTGTAAATAGTATCATAAAAGACCCTTAATTCTCAGGAGTGATGAGGTACATCTTAGGTGAGGATTTTCTTTCTTTGATGTATCATATTAATTGGATATATTTTTCATGTTCTGAAATGTGTAATTGAGTTAATTCTGAAAATACCGCTGGATTTTGGAAGTATCCTAGAAATTTCGTGAGTATGATTTTACCTTTATTAGAAGGGTTTCACTGTGTAATATTGGTTCCACCCAATACTTTTGTAAAATAGTCAAATGTGTAAATATTAGTTTTATACGGTCTTATATAAGGCACCTGTTATTCTTGTGAATATAAAAGTTTAGATATTCAAAATGTAAAGATTAAGTCTAAAACAACCACCTTGGTTATACTTGACAATAATTAGCTACATACATTTAGTGTTTGAGATTTGTCTATTGATACTATAGCAAAGAGAGATATGCTAAAGATCATCGAAGACCCATGGTACGCAGATCGAAGCATAAAGTCAATCTTAATTTAAGTGTGTTTGAGTAATCGCTCGACCGATCGTTCTAGTTGAATGTTAGCATGAGGCATGTTATGTACATGTGAAAATAAGTGATCTTGACTCAAAGAATGGTTCTCAAGTCGAGGATATTGTTCAAAGGCTCGTTTTTGTTTATTTTTATCTCAACTTGAGGAGTGACACTGTAATACCCCACATTTCAGAAGAAGTTCTTAAGAGATTAAGAGCTCATATGATGTGCTTAAAAGGATTGATAGTGCTACTTATACCAACAAAGTCGACTTTCCTTTTAGAAAGCCCATCTGATAAGAACTCCACAGTTAAGCGTGCTTGACTGGGAGTAATTGCAGGATGGGTGACCTCATGGGAAGTTTCTCAGGGTGCGCACGAGTGAGGTCAAAGTGCGTCGAAAGGACCCGTGTTGGTCTGTGAGGTCAGCCCACAGCCTGGCGAGCTGCCATAGGTGACCACTTCTGGTTCAGTCGATGAGTCGGGGTACGCTCGGGTCGAGAACTTTATCGGGTTTAAATGTTTTAGTTTCTTTTATATATCTTTCCTTTTTGTTGTTGTTAGGATATTTAGTGATCTTATTATCTATAAAGAAGGGAATAGAGAAGATATATTTCTTATCTACTCATTTATCCCACTACTTTTTTTATCTTCTATAACACACCTTTTATCTTTTACAATATGGAGAGTTGATCTCTCCCAAATTTTGGTGGAACTCTAAAACCCTCGATTATTAATTTCACGTGTCCTATATTTTTACGTACTTGAATGCTCTTAATCCTTGTGCTTGTTGGAATTCAATTAATCCAAATTTGTAAAACAATTGTCATTTAATGCGCGGTCGCGATTATCAGACTTTGCAGGATTGAACATGATAGCTGAAGGTTTGAGTTGGTTGATGCATGAAAACAATTAATTTGATTTATAAAAATCTTTATTAGTTCTTTGTTATTGTTGCCCCTAGATTGAACCTAAAAGAGTAGTTTGGGTTGTCTAGTATAGGTATAGAGAAATGACAGTTCTACTGCGAACCTAAAAAAATGTAGACTCATACCCCATTTTGATGAATGTTTATTTTTCCGATCAATTTTGTTAGACTTTTTCTTCGAGCACTATTTTGAAGCAAAATTTAAAAAAAAAAAAAAAATCTACTCCTACAACAAAAAAATGCAATTTCAAAAGGCAAAGTAATATAAATCAAACTTCCACCACGTCCTCTCTCCTCATATACGTCCTAAATTGTTTTCAACGCTACCAGCCTACCACCATTATCAATGCCCCACCATCGTGGAACCTTAAACCTTTTTTCCTCCCTCTTTGCAATAACAATTGCCAAATCCTACTTAGGGTGTGAGTAACTTTTTATTTGGTCGGTGAACCAATGGAAGCTATGACTGGTGGTGGTGTGGAATGGGTCGGGAGAATGGGAGGAAATGGTAGTTGGTTATTTTCTTTAGGGAATGATTAATAAGTATTGACTCGCCACTGAAGTCTTATGGCACTCCCATTGACATTATTTTATCAGAAATGAAATCGCTTAGCACGAGCGCTAGAATGAAAACCAATTCGGAGTGCAAATTATAGTCCTCTTCTTTCTTTATTGTTTATTGACTTTATTCAGTAATCCTTTGTATTTATTGTGTATCAGAACTTACATGAAATTTAAGATGATACCGCATAACCCTTATTTGCAGTATTTCTTAGAGAAAAAGAACAAAAATCAGTTAGGTTTGAAGTTTGAACCCTTGTATTCATGGTTTGACTAACATAAAAGGGATGAAGTAGCTCCTTTGATTAGTTGTCTTAAGGCATGTGCAATGGTGGTTCATCCACCTCGACTTTTTAAATATTGGAAGAACCACAAAATGTAAATTTTTCCATTGTGGGAGGTGTAAAATAAGAACCGAATACTTATTTAGGGCATGTGCAATGGTGGTTCATCCACCTCGAGTTCTTAAATAAGAACTACAAAATGCAAGTTCTTCCATTGTG
>JBBYHQ010313206.1:0-16863 GCA_038382645.1 Spergularia azorica | reverse complement strand
CTTTCCCACTTCTAGACCTTCCTTTATCCCTGTAATTTGCCCTCATGTATTCATACAAATCCCTGCAAAATCAAATGCTCATTACAAACACATTCGTAGACATCTTAAAGATGACTTTGAGGTTGACGCTTTGATAGGAATGCAAGTCTCACCTTTTTTCATCACATTGATGCTTCATGTCCTACAGTACAATATAAATGGTCAGGAATGTATATAAAGCTAAAGAGCTACAGCTATTAACTTAAGGGAACAACTAACATTGAGAAATCCATTGCCCTCAAAAAAAATTTATGAAAAAGAAGTTTAGAACACAAATAGAGAAGCAAAGAAACAATGACAACAACAACAAAGCAAGATTCCCGAAGGATGCGCAGTCCACCAAAATGGGGGAATAACACCAAAGCTTTGTTGCCTGTGAGCAAGCCCTTATGTCAAACAAACGAACACGTTCACCGAAGTGCAACAAGATTAAGGTAGAAATTCTGTGAAGATCCGCATTACAAAATTTAGTAGAGCACTCATCCCCAGGAATGGAACATTGATCCTATGTCTATCAGCCTTCAAAACCCAATACCCACTGGTCCTTTATGACAGAACCACAAATGTTGAAAACTATGACAAGTAAAACACAATCTGGCGGAGTTGCGAGTTAAACACAAACAACAATCAGAGCCACCCACAATGCTAACAAGACCAACACCAGCATCCTCTCACTTAACAGTAGGGGGGAGGGGGTAAGAAACGCAATAGCATAAAGGACAAACCTCAACAGTCTGAAGCTCGTTGATAAGAGACTCTGATGGGACTGTAATTGTCTGAAAAATATGGGAACGCTGAAAAGGGCAAGCACAAGTTTAGTTAGACTACAATCAAAAACCAAATATTCCAGTTTTTGAGCCAATTCGTAATGCAATAAAAGGACTCACATAGCCATCGATTAGTTTTTGAAGTTCAAATTGCACTTTCCCCAGCATCAGCATTGCTTTCCCTAGCGACACAAAAACCAAAGACATCAGAATTTGTGCAATGCCACTGACATCCAAACTTCTGGGTGAAGCAAGAGCTATGTCAAGACTGAAAGTAGAGAGGAGAAGCAGAAGGTGTAACGGATACTATGTCAAGAACGATGGATGTCTTCTTCTCAACAAGAATGCAGTTCAAGCTCAACTTCTCAGAGGCGATGTTTATGCATCACTAGGAATATAATGTGCATGGATGGCAACTAACAGCTAAGTTACATAATACTAATGAAAGCTCACCCGTTTCTTCATCATCATTCAACGCGATTTTCTGGAGAAGGCAAACTCCCATTTCCCGAAAGGATTCCGAAAACTCTGCACAATTCATATAAAATCAAGTTAGAAAACAATTCATATAAATTGAAAGTAGAAAGAGCATAACATTTGACAAAGTGAAGACAACTTTATACATACCGTAAGCACTGTTAGTGGCGGCAGCCGCAGCAGAAAGCAAACTATCATAACAATCCCTCATGTCTTGCATAGCCTGCACATAATTCTGAAACAATTACACGAGGTTGCAAAACAATTGCGTAATTCATACGCTGCAAAACAATCACAAATGCGAAAATCTCATTCTTCACAAATTTACACCTCCGCTACCAAATTTGATATAACATCTATTCATAATTGTAATGAAATTAACACAATTTCCATATTAATCTCATACATCATTAAATATTAAATATTAAATTTATCTTGGATCATTCATGATTACACACTCAGTTCAATTAAAACAAAAATCATGATGGATGATTTAAAGTGAGTAACAAAGTAAATAAAACAAATGAAATGAAATGAGCTGCATTCATATCAAAATAAAAAGAGAGGAAGAGTACCTCAGAAGCTTTAGCGAGCTCATCCAATTGAGCGAGAGGTTGAATCTTCCTGTCCTTACGATCATGTTTCAGATGATGATGATGATTATGATGCAACAATTTCTTTATCGACGTCTTCATTCTTCTCCTCTCTTCCTCTTTTTTTTTTTTTCCAATTTCCCCGAATTTCTGTTTTCTTTGTTGTTTTTTCCGAATCGAGAAATCCACAAATTATTATGGTGCGCGATAATCAATGCGACTTTACTTTATTGTGGATTGCGGAAATTTTTGGGGGAATTTTTTCAATTGAATTCATTTCAATGTGATTGTATGCAAAAAATTAAAAGTTTGTTAAGTGGGTATTCTTCTTCTTCAACGAGGGTGATTGTGGTTGGTCGTCGTCGTCGACCTTTGAAATGTAATGAATGCAAATTGAAGAAATATGGACCTCCTTTCTTTTATTTTCTTTATTTAATTACTAGCATTATTTATTAGTTAATTAATTAATTAATGATGATGTAGTATACTAAGTAGTAGTGCTTTTAGTTGAATTGAATTAATCAAAATCAAAATCTTCTCTCATACCGTTCATCAAATGCGCTCAAAGTCTTCTCTTCGTGTTGACTTGACTCTTCCTCCCTTGGACCCACATTTTCGATCCTTGCTTTTTACTGCTTTTCTTTCCTACCTTGCTCTTTTTTCAAATCACTTTGATTTTCGATGTTCCCACTTTTTTTTGCTGAGTTTTTTCTCGTCGGAGTCTGTTCGATAAAAAATATTTCGTGTTAACTACTAACACGTACAGAAGTTATTAGTTAGTAACTGGTAACGAATAGTTGTGAAAATAGTTGTCTTGATCGACAATAATCGATAACCGTAAGTGCGTATGTAATGATCATATCATGGAATTCTTAGAAATTAAATCTAAAATTGGTTCATTGGACAAACAATAGTGTCGAATAACTCTATGATAATTAAGAAAATGAATCCCCAATTAATTAGTATAAGAGAGCCGGCAGCTATGGATAAGTAAAGGGTTGTGGCGTCATGCAAGCAATGCCACTTCATAATCCGTTAACAGCAGTCCATTGATTCCTTTTAAGCTAACAAAATTATTTGATGACCCAACTAACTTATTAGATTTCTATTTGATGCGTTTTCGCAACGGATGACGCACGAAATTATAATAATATTCTTCGGATATTAAAAAACTTTAAATCACAAGAATTGTATATACAGCACCTTACTCTGTATTTCATTAGTGCATGGAGTAAACACTAGGACTACATGTTTCGAGTTTAGTTGCACAACATATCAAGTGTGTGTGTGTGTGTTGTGCCTCATCATCTAAGGTAATGATCGACCTACTCCATCACATTTGAGTTATGTTACACAAACTTATAGTTTTTCCTCATTACATAGCTAGATACCGCAAACTAGCAAAATTGTGTCATGTATAGGCCACGTATAATAAGCAGTGTTTCCCCCATCTTGATAACAACCTCGAACAAATTGTGGTTTTAAAGATCATACTATATAGTCTCTCCCACTTCTCGTCATATGCACATAGTCTAGCTAAATATTCGCAATCCAAATCAAATGGGTCTATTACATGAATACAGTATTAACATCTAATTCAACACAAAATTACCTTAATGTTTAGACGTTTAAATTATACTCATAGTTATGTTATTTCGTAATGTGTGTAGAAGTAGATGACGATAGCAACTTTGAAAAAGATGGAATACCTTACACTCTACGCCATTAAAAGGAAGAATAAGAAATGTGAGAATGAAAATAGAATGGTTAGTTATTAGTTAGCTAGCTCTTGCTTACGAGATGGATGATCGAGAAGGGCATTAATTGATTTAATTCCAAAGGCCGCAATTTTTGCCTTTGACTAACTGAACATCGTTTCATTGGTCCATAGTCAAATACATCGATTGCTAAATGGTACAAGTATTCCCAACGGGGAATTCAAGGTATCATAACAAGAGTATTTAATTCGAGAATTACAACTTTCTCCTCATAAAAAGTACATCGCAAAATTTTGACCGTACGTCCACTTTTCCTATTATTGCATTACTGGAAACATATAGCCCTATGAATAATAAAAGAGTACATACAATAAGCTACCGTATACGTTAATGCAAACACAAACCTAGAAAATGCGATAGTTAGTAAAATGACTTCTCACAAGTATACCATTTTAGCACCTCTATATTTCAGGTCAAAGCATGACGAAAATTATTTAGGTGTCAAATCGACCAAGTGTGTATCAGAAGTTAGAAAACACTAAACGATGTGAATGAACTCGCGCAATGTCACGTTATGCAATTTTGTCCCAATTTGAAAGAAGATCAAAATAGTAGTCCTCTTTTGCCAGAAATGATATCTAGTAGTATTTCTCCAGGAAGAAAGAAATGAAAACGACACCTAAGACAAAAGCCAATGGAAACACAGGTTTTTACGCCTCAATTTGACACAAAGAATAGACGTGTTTGTTCCAACAAGGCAGACACGAAATGGGACCACCTTGGAAGACACGGATTCTATGCCCTACCCACCTTTGTCAACATTATGGTACCGTACGGCGACTGCCGGTACAAATCTTCAACTCTTAGTACAGTCAACAACACTGTTCATCGGTGATATCTCACATCCATTCACGCATCGCTTGCGCATAGATAAAACTTTACCAAAACCAACCATAAGGACGTCTCGCAAGTAGATGAAACACGTCTCTCATTACGCATATAATCAAAACTCCGGAAAATGCCACTTTGTTTCCCCTTGGCGTAAGTGATTCTACCATGATACAGGATCAAGCACTACAACAGAAAAACGATCTATATATGCCTACAAAACATGTAGCTGCAGGGCAAAGGAGCGACTCCTGATTCAACACATGCACGATCATACTACTTTGATTTGGAAGCTCTTCACTTGTATCGTCGTCCACAAGCATACATGAGCATTTTTTATTTTGTTCACTGCATGTAAAGACAATCACCCAGTTTGACACACATCAGTACAGATGCACTGCTTACCAGTACAGATTTTGTTGATATAGGAAAGAAAAATAGCAAGCGAAAGAATGAGTACCTCAACTAGAAGCTAAAAATGTATGCATGATACAGCTTATGCTACTGCTGCCTTTGGTACTGCTCTATAACAGGCCCTCTTTGCAGCACGAACTATGTCTTCAATCTGGTCAAGGTATTATAAACATACTCAGATACAAACAAGATATCAAAAGGATTAGGCTAAAAGCAATATTCCATGGTAAGCAAGATCGTACGAACTAACCTGTGGTAGAGCCATTTTCTCAAGGTTGGGTGCGTAAGGCATTGGTACATCAGCTCCAGCAATCCTCTCAATTGGCGCATCAAGATATTCAAAGCTATCCTCAACGACGGACGCACTGTCAAGACTCAAATGTATCATTGAAAATGAAAATTCTGCATATAACTTGAAATAAAAGGAAGACCCAGGGGCACTCAAAGCAGCTTCAATGTTTTTAAGAATCGCTCATTACCAGGCAGCCATCTCCGAATTTAGAGAAGACAGACGCAAACACAATACATTGAGATAAAGAGTTTAATATGTGGATTATTTTTGTTTTGAATCTCAAAACAATGGCAATAGTAGTATAGTACCTACTTATATGCAAGTGATATCACAACTACCATAACCTGATACACCAATCAATTCTGATAACTAAGAATTTTATAATAGAAGTCTTAACAATCAAACATTTTTTTTTTGGAAACGTAACAATCAAATAATATTAGACTGACTATAGATAAAAGGAAGAAGCACTCGGTGACCAAGCAAAAACTGAACTTATATAGTGACTCCTCACGAAGTCTGTATATCAAAATGCAATGTTATAGCCTTGGTGTTAGAGATTCCTATTACAACTCAGGGGTGGTTTGTTGCAGACTACTCAAAGTTCAGTGTCCAGACAGGTAACAGGTCTTTCAAGTTTCAACTTTAAACGATTGGGTGCAAAGTTAACAGCAGCCAGTTGAAGAATCTCTACATTTATTGAAGAATCTTAAACATGCCAGTTGACAAAGAACATACCAGATTTCAGCGCCAACACCATGCTGGGAAAACCCTTCTTCAACTGTAACTAATCTATTTGTTTTCCTAACTGAATCATTTATCGTTCTTCTATCCAGAGGCCGAATTGATCTTAGGTTAATGACCTGTCATAAAAACACGTTTCATCACCATTGTAAATATAATGTACACTTAAGACAGATGTAGTTCAGACTTCTTCAGCGAATACTATCCTACCTCAGCACTTATTCCTTGTTCGGCCAATATCTCAGCAGCCTGAACATCAGATGAACATAAGAAGAATGAAAACAAATTAGCAAAGTCAAAATATAACAAAGAAGTTCAGAAAATTGCAAGAGAAGTTTTTGGAGAAAAAAAGTTAGCAAATAATGAAACACATGGTACACCAAACAAGCTTAGGAAACATCCAACAGTAATAAGCATTGTGGAAGGAACACAGAATCTCTTCATCACTGTCATATTGACATATTCCACACGCTAAAGATAATTCTATAAATGATATCGTTACACTAACGCAGAGGAAGACCAAAGGCTACTTTTAGCGGACAAACCTTGAGTGAAAATCCCACCATTTTTGAAAAAGCTGTTATAGTCACATCTTCCCCTTCTCTTTCAATCTGTCAGGTTGAATTAGGAATTAGAAATGTATAGTTCCATGTGAACTACTCAAGAGAGTCAATCAACAACCACCAAGATCAATGTCAATAAAGAACAATTAACAATACCTTGGCTTTTCCAATAGGGAGACAGAAATTGGCATCAACCACTTCAGCAGAAACTGGGAATGACTCACCGTATCTAAGAAGAAGCAAAATAAGCAACAACATGATGGGCATAAAAGGTCTGCGTATCAGTAATTAATATTGAATGTATGATTTACGTACAATAATTCGTTCTCCAGAAAGACAACGGGATCAGGATCTCTGATGGCTGCCTTTAACAACCCACGAGCATCCTCAGAAGAATATGGGGAAAGAACCTTCAACCCAGGACAAGAGCCATACCACGCTGCATAACACTGTTCAGATTAAGCAGTGGAAATTGTTAGAAATGCAAACATGGTAGTATAAAAGGATCAGCAGAAAAGATGACTAACTGAGTTAAAGGTCCAAAAACAAAATTGAATCCTGGATCACTGAACCAAGGAGAAGGAAAAATAGAGGATCATGCCTGAGAATGCTGGGCGCCAACTCCAGCAGCAGCACCATTAGGGCCCCTAAAGACGATAGGAACAGGAATCTGGCCTGCAGACATGTAACATGTTTTTGCAGCGGAGTTTATTATGTGGTCAATTGCCTGCCACAAAATCAAAAGATAAATTCTTACAGCCAGCCACCATCTTCAAAAACCCAATGAACCAGAGCATCAGCATAGTTTACTACTGCCATTTTTATCGAGGAGAAGATTCTACCCTCACAATGAACCAGCACAAAAATATTCGGACATGAATTACAGAAAAAGCTCTTCTGGAAAAAGTAGTCCCTAAGGATATGATGGTGCTGTAAGAACTTTATGAGACCGTGACAACTTAAGCTTCCCATATTTTGCTACAGAACTATGTATTAGCGTATGCACAATTGTTGTTAACCTAGAATGACAGTGTGATATGTTGATTAAGGGCATGTATAACTCACTTCAGTTGCATTTGTGAATGCTGAGCTGATCTTAATAGTAAGTATAATGGCCAAGAATTATAATGCTTGCTTGAAATAAACATAAATAAAGTATGAGCCAAATTTTCAGAAACATGGAGATGTTTTGTTTGGGGTATAGGCCTTTAAGAAGTGGAAAGAAGAAAGGCTCTCACCTGCATGGCAAAATTAAATGTCATGAACTCCACAATGGGCTTAAGGCCATGGTACGCAGCACCCACGCCAATACCAGTGAAACCAGCCTGCAAGATAACCGTAGAGGAGAGAAAGTCAAACAAAACTAAAACAGGGACGAGCTCTGAAATTACTATATTCAGATTACAACATCTATAACACAAGGAAGAAATACCTCTGTGATTGGAGTATCAATAACCCTCTGCGGTCCATACTTGTCCAGTAATCCCTTTGTAATCTAAAGGAGTTGAACCACTATGGGTTAGACAGTTATCAAAGAAGCTACTTTCGCAATTACAAAGAAAATCACTTTGGAGACATTCTTATGTAATTACGTTGTCGGGATTACCTTATATGCACCCTGATATTCTCCAACCTGAAGATCAAACAGACTAATATTAAGAACATGAAAGCATATAATAGCACGAAATATGAACAAGTACTTGTTAATCGGAGTATACACACCTCTTCACCCATCACAAAGACACGAGGATCAGCAGCCATCTCCTCATCAAGGGCCGAATTCAGGGCATCTCTAACCGTCATCTGTCAAACATATAATAAAACACGTAAAATATACAAATCCTTTAGAGTTTACACCCCTACCTAAGAGCAACGACGAGCAAAAATCCCCCATCAGTAGACCATTCACCACCCTTAATAAGCCAATAATGACAAAACAACCCTGACCCCATTTGAGGAATATCCATAAGCAACTTAAAAGTGTACTACCAAGCACCAGTGCGCGCCTATTGACCATATCACCAATGGCACAAGGTAAAAGTGTTCTCCTTTGTGCAATTAACCAAACCGAAACCTCAAGAAGTAAGCAATTGATTTCACATTACAACGAGACCAATACCTAAACAGAAGCCTAAAAAATCAAAATTGTGCCACCGCAAATTTGTTTAACAATGTGTTGAGCTCAATTTTAGACTAAGAATACAACTTGCGCCACAATCACGATAAATAACAGTTCCACATTCAAACGAGCCCAATCAACATCACCACAGAACCATCACAAATCAAAATTGCACATATATATAAACACAAAAAAAATAAAAAAGGAGAAACCTGTTTGTTGGAAGAAGAGTAGTTTCTGACAGCGGAAACAGCAGGAGACATCCTCTGCAACTGCATAAACAATCATCACTTGGCCACGTCAGCATCTCCCAATATACCAGGGTTTATTTCACTTCACAGGCACGCAACATATCAATTTATTCAAACATGAAAATAAATAAATACGAACCGATGAAGAGGAGGCAATCTTATTCCGTAAAATTCCCAGCATATTTGCGTTTCTCACTTCCCGGAAAACTAAATTATAAAACATTAGCTTAATAATATGAGAAAACAATTAATACTCGAATTACTGAAATTTTGGTCTTATTTCTCTATCTTGATTAGCGGATCACAGAATAAAAACGATGAAATTAAAAAAAAAAATAAAAAAATTGAGATGAAAGATGGAGGAGAAGAGAAGAGGTACGTACAAAGTTTAGGAGGGTGTGTCACACTCTCACTGAGCTTGATGATCAATTGTTCGTGTTGATGACGTTTGTTTGATCAAATCAATTGCGAACAAAGATTATTATACTCGTATGATATATCTGGAGAGGAGTTTGGTTCCCGCTTTTCTTCCCTTTTCGGGCCGAATTTGTCGGAAACTCTTTCGTGGCCGGGCCTATTCCAGAGGACTCTGGACAGGTGGTGCTGCTCCTTTTGACTTAGTTCTTTTTTAATAAAAAAATATTTTATTTACGTAGAGCTGATAAAAGTTGACACGACACGATAACACAACATGAGTTGAACACTAATTAAACGAGTTAAAAATGAGACATTTCAACCTATTCAATCAAACGGGTCAATAGATTATAAAGTAGTAGTAACTAGTGAATAATCTAGCTCGTTTCTAGGGTAATTTTGGTTGTACTTGTACTAGTTAATAAGTTTTGCCTTAAGATAAGTGAGTGAGTTTGGTTACACACTTACACACAAAACAAACGCTTATTGTTTACACACAACTACCTCTTTTATTATGCCTCAGAGAATAGAGATATAGTAGCTCTATAATTTGTGGTACTTTTATCCTCAAACGGTTGATTTTACCAAAGTGAAGATTCTATACGTTAACGTCCGAGAAAAACTCGAAACCGAACTAAATTGAGTGGGAGTGGCAAGTGGCAACCTCCACAAAACTGGAAGTACCAACGGGGCTGTATTCGATACAAAGCCCAAACAAGTAAAAGAGCCCAAAACCCAAAAACAAACAAAAAAAATAAACCAACCCACCGGTCACCAATTTCACCACTTTTCAATCTACTCTGACTATTCTCACCGAAAAAAACCCCACTGTTACAAAGTTCAACACAGAAAAATCAAGAAGAGAGAGAGAGAGAAATGAGAGGGGCATTCTGGGGAAGCAGGGTAATGGAGATAGTTAAGAAACACGACTCAGGAGGTCTCCTTTGGAAGCGTATTAAGCTCACTCCTACTCGTAAAGCCAACGCCAAGAAACGCCTTCTTCGTGTTTGGCAGGTCTCCTTCTTTCTTCATTCATTTCTATGTTGTTGCTTCTTCTTTACGCCCCTTTCTTGTTTTCTTTATTGCTGTTTCTTCATTTAGGGTTTCATCATATTCTTCGCATTTTTTTAATTTGGACTGCTTATCATGTTGAATAACCAAACCTAATTGAAAAATCGACACGGATTATTGCCCAAACATTTACTCAATCTGCCTTCTCTATGTTTGATTAGTTTATACGCATTGGGATTTCTGTTCAAATTTGATATCAAACTATTTGATAGGTTGGATGTTGAGTTGTGTGTTCGAAGAGTCGGAAAATTGATTATTAGGGCGGACTCCCACTTTAGGTATTTGAGACTAAGTCTTGTCGGTGCTGCGAAGTGATGTGTTATTGTCTCAAGGATCTTGGTCGGTTGTAAGGGTAGTCGTACAATTTTCGACATAGCTACGGAATGTTAACTTGTGTTGATTCTCAATTTTGTTCGAATTGGGACTCACTAGGGTATGTTACGTCTGAGTTAGTAGAAGTTCTTAAGGACAAAGTTTACGATTAGGTTGTAGAGTCTTTGTGGTTCATTATATGTGATAGCGGTATCTTTCTTACAAATTGGTGTGTAGTCAACTGCATGGTTATTACGTATCGTGGTGATGAGTGTCAGAAGTAATGGTGGGTATGAGGTGTAGGATCTACATTTTTTTGGGTGTTCCTGTTCTTTGACTGTAATAATTATTGCTCAATTTATTACATTCAACCATGAGTAGTCGCTTGTATTGAACATAATGTCGCTAAGGCTTATATTCTTTGTGGGATCATAAAAGATGTACCCTTTTGTTATTAAAGGATCGATCAACTTACCACTTTGGCTTTTGATCACTTTTTATACTTGGTAAGTGGAATCGCAATATTAACGACAGACATCATTATCAGATGAGTAAAGTACATGATGATTATTTGCAACCCCTTTCATATGTTGTCATCGGGGGGATTACTCATACGTTCAGCATTCCTTCAAAATTGGTCGGTTTCACCCATCCTACCACCACCAACATCTCCAACATAACCACTTTACTTCCATCACCTTGTAAACTTCCACAATTGTCACCTTAAAAACAACCATTTTTCACCCTTTTCAAGGAATGAGTCAATCCTTACTATCACCTCACTCATCATCGAATCACTAGCTCCACTCTCATTGAGAAGTTGAACCACCACTGTTTCTCATCACACTAAAGCTGCACCTGGAAACCCTAAATGAAACAAAAGTCTTACTGCGCATTAAAAGTTTGGTTAGAAATGAAAGGGACATAGAGATGCCATATAACATTGGTATTCAGACGACGCGTTGTTTGACTGAAACTTTTTTTTGGGGGCAGGGGGTAAGTAATGTGTGGTGTTGGTGGTGACTATTGTGAGTGATTTGGTTGATATGCAATGGTGGTGAGTGGTAACAGTTGAGGGAGGCTTGTAGGCAATGGTTGTGCATAAGATGACCTATTAGGTGTTTTTTTTTTCTTCGGATGACACTGATAGCTGAAAAAAGAGAGGTGAGCTTAAGCATATCAATTCTCTTGGCCAAGAGAGCGAGGAAGTAGAGTGTTTTTCTACTCCTTTATCATTTTTGGTTCATTTTCTTTTGTCTCGTTAAGTTGACCCTAGATGCACCTCAGATAACTGTCGGCTATCAGAGCCATATTGCTTTATGTTGAAAAAAATATCGTTCATTATGCAAGTGCAGTTCTATATGATATCATAAAGAGTTATTTGTTGTCTTTCCACAGTGGAGCTTACATTGGCTACAAGTATTGATGTTTAAGCTAGCTGCATGGTTATAGACTCATAGTGGGAAGGTGATGGGGGATTAAGTTGGGAACTTTTATTATAGGATACTTTAAATGCTTTGAGAGAAGGCGTGTGAATGTCTTGCGGCCGCCTGAGAGGTAGGAGCAGCCATTGTTATGGGCTTCAGAAGGGAATTCAAATGGCCTAAAAGATTCAGGGAGTGCCAAATGTTGAGGTTGATTAAAGGTCCTTTATGGTTAACATTTGGATGTTGATGTAGCTTGTATGTTTCAAAGGTAACACATTCCATTTTATTATGCTATTGCCGTAAGTTAGTCGTTCCTAAAGGAAAAAAGGGCTTGTTTAATTCAGTAAAACTAAAAGAAGTTTCGTAGCATTTTGTGTGCATCAAATCGCTTTGTGGTGTTCTATGTTACCCTGACTCGGATCCAAATATCCGACTCGGGTGCGTGTCCAAGTGTCGGACTCGCCTATTTTATGAAAAAACCTCTTATTTTTGGCCTAAAATGAAGGATCCAAGTGTCATACCCATGTCCGAGTGTAAGGTGTCCGACACGGGTACGTGAGGTAATATGAAGAGTCCGGGTAACAGAGGTGGTGTTTTAGATAGTTGCCCTTGGTAATCAAGTCATTACAGTATGTGTAAACTTTTCATGGCAGCAGTCCCTGATAGGTACTTGCAGTGCTATTTTATTCGTAGTGTTTGTTTGTTTTTGCGTTGAATTGAATTTTTTTTTGTTCTCTTGTTGCATTATAAAAGTCTATCCCGATTTAGCGGACTCCGAGAGGAACTTTTTAGTGTTAATTCACGGCATGCTAGTTAGCGTTAATGCTGTGTACATGTCGAATTTTGACATTGGAAAATGTTTGAGGATGGTTTGTGTATCTCTGCTTAATTTCCTTTAATTTATATTAGATGGAAAACTATTAACTTTATTTTCCCTTTCTTATAACAATTAAGAAGCAAAGATGGCAAGGAGTACCTGAGTGCAAGCATTTCCAAAGAAGCTAGGAATCAAACTCTTCCTTATATATAATCAAAATTCAAAAGTCTTTTGTTCATGAGAAAAAGAGATGATCATTTTGCTCCAACCAAATGCACCATAAGGTAGCGATCATCACGTACCTACATAACAACTTCAACTTCCTATCTTTGCTACGACTCCACTTATCAAAAAAATAAAAATTGCTACTACTCAAACCTCAAAAATTAATGCTTAAAAGGTCAATCACCGAACCGTAACATGTCCTATGCTCTTGACAAAATCCAAAACCTTAATTAACCATAATAATCAAAGCCACTCCATAATGAAGGAATAAATACACTACACCCCCACCTTGCAAATTTTCCAGCACTTGCCAAATCAGTTTGGACGAAGAGCATCTGGTCTGCGCCTGTTCTTTTGCTTTTATTAAATTCTTTTATCAGTTGCATTAAAACTCCAGTGTCACATTGTTATTTTACTAGGTTCCAAAACTACCTTGTGTGACTTCAGAAATACTCCCAAGGGAGAATCTTCTGTTTGAGTAGCTCTTAATAATTCATTAATATGCCTAAGGTTGTACGGAGTAGTATTCTGTTCATTATGAGCACTATTTGTTTGGATCCATATGTTAACTGCATGCTTTTGCTGCACTCCAAACTAGCAGTTTACAGTTCTAGGCAGTTAGTTATTGATTGTGTTGTCAATGCTACTCTTTACGTCAGACACAGAAGCATGCATTAATAGTTTGATCTGGGCTGAAAGATGCATCTACTACTAGTTGATTACTGGTGCATTTCTGCATGAATAGTTTGATCTGCTTATGTGTTACTAGCGCATGAATCTCTAGTAACTGTACTACACTACTGTCACATATTTACTTCATTGTCTGTTTGAGTTTGATTGTCGCTTGGATATATTTTGATTGCCTTGATGTCATCTAATGCTGAGTTGAATTGATCCATCCTTTTGAACAGAATGAAGCAGTGCTTAAAGCCTGCTCAGAGCCAGCACCCTCAAGATCAAATGATATCAATGGCAGTGTATCAAGCAGTGGGGAGACAAAGCAAGATTCTTGAACGTTGAAGAATGAAGTCTGAACTTAAGGATGCATAACGGTTATTCTCTGCATTCTATGAAGATCTTCTTTACTTTCGACGTTCATGAGAAACTTATATTGATTTTGCCTCCTGTGTTGCTTGGAAAATTTGAATGCTCAGCCCTAACTATTTTATTAGCCGTTTAGGTAGTTTTTTCTGTAGGAAAAGTTTATATGTATCTCAGAGTTCCTAGGGAAGGAGGGCCTTTCCTCAGGACTCTTAACACTAGATTTGGTTACAATTTATAATCTACCACCCATTTTCAGGCCATTGTGATTATTTGAAGTCTACCTAACGGTTCATGGATACTTGGTTTAACGCAAGGGACGAGGGATTTAATGCTTAAGTGTAGGCTCGTGAGTTATATATCTAGAGTGAGTCATTAGAGGTGTTTGAGATCTTTTAAAGTTTGGACTGTTTTTGACAGCTAGGTGGTTACAGGTAGCATGGTGTGCTTGCTCAGTTCATAGTTGATTAGGCTAGTCGCTGGACTGAGCTTGTATGATCAACAATCATAGTGTTCTTAGAAAATAGCGCTATTAATCTGCCGTGTTTGCCGTATCAAAAAGCTACAAACATGTAGACAAAGGTAGATTAAGATATTGTCAATTAGTTTTTGTAAGTAACTGAACGAGCCTCCCCGCTAAAGCTAGTTACCGAACACCCCAGAGTTTGTGGCTGGCCTCAAATAAGTTACACGTTCCCGCAAAAAATAACAGAAGAATGGTTCAGGAGGTGGGGAGATGTGAAAGAGAAGCTCCTTCCATTGTATTAACCTGTTTCCAGTAGAAAGCTGCACTATATCTATATTAAGGATTGGATAATTTGGTTGTTGGAATGCCATGTCACTTCTGGCTGAACTTGAAGGATTATGCCATGTCATAAGTAATTAGGAAGTTCCACTAGAAAGTGTTGGAAGGTAAAATATGTACATATTCCTATGTCTTTGCTTCTTTGGCTTAGAATCAGATGAGTGCTTTTTTGTCAGCATAATGTATGAAGAGTTAGGCTTATTATCTAATTTCTCAGCTGAAATCTGATATGTTTATGTGGTGTTGTTTGGTCATTGGGAGGATGTCCCTTCTTAGTTTGAAAGGTCATGGTGAACCTTAAGCTTGGGGTTTCTTTTGGTGGAATCTTTGCCGATTCCGCTTGCCTGTGAGATACTTAATTTTGCATTTTTGATGTAATTTGCTGGTCCATGTTGGTCTGAAAGCGAGTTTTGAGGATAAGCATGAAGTTTGGAGCCAATCTTCATTTGAAGTGATTAGGACTTTTCCTTTTGAGTCTGTTCTTGGTACGGGATCTTGATATTTAGGATGTTCGATGTCAAACAGAGTACTATTTTCTTTGCAGTTCCATTCACATCAATGTATTAGTTGTTGTTATCACAATATTAAGAGGTGTTTGAGAGGCTCTTGGGGAGCAACTAGTATGAATGAGATTGTTATCCACTTTTAAGGTCGAAGGATTTTGTTGCTTCCACAATAGTATTGTCTATAGTTTGTAAGTAAACTTTCATTCAATCTTGTCTTTCTATTAAGAGCTTCAACTTCATTTCAAATACTGTAAGAAAGTACAGTTTGATTTTGATTTATTATTTTTTTTCTTTCAGAAAATACTTATGGTTGGTTCCGGATTTGTGATTTGAATATTTCCTTTTCTCTCTCCTTTTTTTTTTTATTCTTCTTTATATGGCGGGAGCCGTTCCGTTCAGGCACTGGGATAATAATCTTGTTGTACACTTCCTGGACATCTTCAATTTTCTAGAAACTGGGCCTTAATTTTCAATGGTATTTCCAGAATTCATTTAAGATATTGAAAATTTTCAAGCACTTGTAGTTTGTAAAACAAGCTTGATTTATTCTACTTTCTTTATCCCAAGTTCCTAATGGTAACTTATTTGGAACCATTTACTTTTCTTGGGTTTCTTGTTTTTCTTGTTTCCCACATCTTGGTAGAAGTCTTTTGTTATCACTCTCACATGTCAGAGCCACTAAACCTTCATTACTATAGAAGCAACAGCTCTTTGTCTGGTAGTGGATGTGGAGATTGATGTACCATATCGGCTCTTCGGACTGCTTCTCGGTTGCTATCCATGCACTGTCCCATTAGTTTACATCACAGAATTGTGTCGTTATAAGACTTAAGCTATGTAATTGTTTTCAAAACTTTCTGCCCAAATATTTAGGTTTTGACTATTATCTACAACATTTGCTATTTGTACACTATAGTAGAAAAGACATTGAGTTGTTTTAACATTTTGTGGCAAACTGGCAATGCATTCCCCAACCATTAGGCTAATCTCCATTATTGTTTGATGTGCTTTTAGTGCTAGCAAGTTATAAAGAAGAGATGAACTATCTATGTGAGGTTAGAATTGCAGGAAAGGTAAACTTAATGGAATGGTGTGAGGGGATTCAGGGGAACAATTACGTTCTGGGCCACCTTATATCTTTCGTTCAAGTGATGACATGTTCTTTTTTGGAAATAAATGAAGAGCGAACGCCTTGATAACTGTAATTATCAGATGAAATCCCCTTTGATATGATTTTTCTTCCTTTCCTACTTCCTAACCAAATGACGAAATACCCTATTATACTCATACACCATTCATTAGTCGAAACCACTGTAAAAGGAAATAAGTTTCTCTTTTCGCCTTTGCTTCCAATCACTTGATTGCTTTTCCTTCCCTTCC
>JBBYHQ010313200.1:0-16865 GCA_038382645.1 Spergularia azorica | reverse complement strand
GGAATATCATGAGATTAGGATAATATAATCTTGTATTAGGAAAATATATTCTAGACCTAATATGTTCACATTATCATATAACCTATATAAGGGGGCTTCCCCAAGATCATAAATCAAGTCAGTATTCTATAATGCAATCCCCCTCTCTATATTCTAACAATGTTGCTTTAGGTGACCATAGAGGACGTGATTCTGTGACTGCATCATTTCTTAGTGTGTATCAGTAGCCGTTTGTAGCTTCACCACCAAGCTGCATAAGCTATGAAAAACAGTTGAGTGACCAGCTGAGATAGTTGATTTCTGATTGCATTTTCATTACATATTGCGATTTAAGTGAAGCACCAAGCTGACTTCTCCCACAAACTTAGAGCCATCCGTGTAATTAAATGTGCCTCGGATTTTCATTAACATTTTCCTTAGAAGCAAGGTTTAATAACACTTTCAAATGACTATTTTCAATGCTAATAATCATGTATACCTGTACTTGAACAAGAAGATTGCGTAAATTTCTTTCCTTATTAGGCTATTGTTGTGACAAGTCGGGTTTCAATCTATTAGGTGCCATTTTTCATTGTCTTAAACTTTATGCAGATGATACCTGTGGCAGCAAATGATGTTGCTTTCTCAATCCATGCTGTTATCTTGTACATAATTATCCCGGTTCAAATTCTTATATACGATGTAAGTTCTAAGATGCTTAGGCTTTTAAAAGTGATGTTGAACTACTGTTGGAAATATTAGTCTCGGCATGTTTACCTATAGGCTGAAATTTGATGTATTTCGTCTGCTATACAGCGTGGAAACCAGAAATTGTCTAAGATTGCCCTGACAATCATTTTTGGTATTTGGTTTACTGCTGGGATTTGCATCATTATCGCTTTGCCAAGTCATGCGTGGCTTTGGCTTGTCTCTATATTGAAGTAAGACTTTCTGCTTCTTCTCATCATTAACTAGACATCTTAGATATGCTCGTCTGAGTGAACTCTGGGTTGGCTACAAGTCTAATTGTTCGTAAGGTAGATTATAAGGAGGAGCATAGTCTTGTGGTAGATCATTCACGATCTTTGTGCAGACGCGTATTCTTTCCAATGGGAGACAGTACATAACATGATAGAAATGACAGAAGTGAATGTTTAATAGGGTTCAGGTGTTAGATTGGGCTGTCTGGAACAGCTGACCACAGAAATACCGTGCCCTGCCAATCCGATCTCCTATATCCTGATAACAAGCTACTAATCCGGGCCATATGCCCTAAGATGATAAATTGGGTCCGATCCTGTTCAATTGTCAGGCAGTATAACGAGGGCCAACCGGGATCAAAGACTCAGGAGTATGGTTTCTGAGAATAGAAATAATCTCTGTCAGTAAAATGTAGTTCAGAAAGAACTGATCCCAACTCTTCTTCAGGAAATCATCAGCTTAAGGTTGTACTTGACGTATGACCTCTCGGAAAAGGGTATTACTAAGTCCCTGGACTCATTTGAAAATGATGGTTAAATATGAGGGGTCTAACTGTCTAAGCAAGCACTACTCTTATGGAAACCGGTTTTGAGTTCATCAGTAACTCGTTTTGTTCTACTCTGATCTGATGTCGCTGGCCGGTTCTTTCATTCTCTCGTCTTTCTGAATAGTATTGCTGACCACAGTATAAGAAGTTTTAGATTCTGTGAGTATATTCACATGTATACAGCTTGGTGAAACTGTGTATGGTTATTTACAGTCGTCTTTCAATTTGACAGCATTATCCAAGTCGGTATGACAGTGATCAAGTATATGCCCCAGGTATGAGCTGCTGAAACTTCTTGTGCTTCTGAGTTTGTGTAAAATTAGAATTTGAAAATATTACAGTAGGTTGTATAGTAGGGCTCCAAGCTGTTTTGCTCGGACTCTTCACTATGTCAATGTTATATTATACATTCCTGCTTTTACGAACAGATTGTATGTATCTGCCTGAAGTCGTAAACAACATTTTGCTTGGTTGTAGGCGTATATGAACTTCTGTAGAAAGAGCACAGTTGGCTTTAGCATTGCATTTGTTCTACTCGATTTCCTTGGATCAGTAACAAACATTGGACAAATGGTCACGCAGTCTGTGGATCAAGGTTAGACATCTGATATAAGTAGTTTGGAATTGACAGCATAAACCCGATTTTGGTCATAGGTAGTGTGCAATAAACTGGCTGCACATCCATATTTTTTGCAGGGTCTTGGTTAAACTTCTATGGAAATGTGGGAAAATTATCTCTGTGCATGGTATGTAAACATCATCTTATCCATTTTTCCTGCAATATTACAAGGTCCAGAGCAACAAAGAGCCAAAAATGTGTATAAACTCGATCTCTATACGTCAAGTGTGTGTGATTGTCGTCTGTTCTAATGTATCAGGTATGCATAATCTATGCTCTGATCTTCATGTGTCAACATTACCTTCTCTATCCCTATGAAGATTCACCTATTCAATGGAAGCGCGGTTTGGATGTCAAGGAACCGCTAATAGAGTCTTCAGGCAAACCATGACAGTGTCTTCAAGCAACCCGTGGATGAGTGGTTGTAAAAGGCGGCCGGTGTAAGGATTGTTGAACGGTGATAAGTACCTGTGGCCGGAGTTTTCAACAACCCAGGGATAAGTATTGTGCATCTTTTATGGAAGCACACTCATATTATGTACAGCTGACTAGCTGAGTAATAATTGATGTATATAACATAATGTGGGCTTCTTACTGGAAGGGTTACACGTTGTACCTAAGGATTTCTCCGAAATTTTAAAATTGTTTGTACAATTGGCAACCATTAGAAAAACAAACTTAAATCAATGAGTTTGGGTTCGACTCACCCGTGAAAAACTTCATTGTGCGCCTACCTTATTCCCATTTCGAGTATCCATTTACATCTACTACGAAATATTATATAATCATCATCATGGAGTATATAAGTATACTCCGTTTTCAATTGCGTTCAAATTCGGTACATGAAGATTTGGCATAATGTTTTTCGATTTCCGTATCATTCTAGATATAATCTCGTGTTAAATTCATCAATTTTGTCGGATCTTATTCAAATCTGGTCAGACTAGGGCGATTTTCGAAGTTTTTGACTCACCTAAATACACTCGAACTCGAAAAAACGCCCAAAAAGGAAAAAGAAAAGAAAGGAAAATTAAAAAGGGCAAGAAAGTAAAGAAACAAATCCCTTGCTCTCCACGTAATACCAAACTTGCCAAAATCCTTGCTCACCAAGCTTCTTATTTACTCTCTTGTATAAATACACAATCAACCTCACTAAACCTCCCACAAATCTCCCCCTTCTTAGCTTCTTCATCACGCCACCACCACAAAAAGCCTCTCAAGCTCACAACAAATCCCAAAACAATGAAGAGAGAAGGCAGGCCACATGGCATGGTCCGAACCTTCAACATCCTACCCGACCCGCTCAACCCACGCTCCGCATCCCGGGTCGTCAACCAGGTCGACGCCGTCCCCACCGCCGGCCTCTTCCTCAAAATCTCCAACAAACCGACAAACCACTCGAAATTCACCGGTAAATGCGAGCGACCGCGCTGCAACGGCTGCCACCTCCACCCGGCCACCAAATCCAAGCTCAAAGTCAAAGGCACCACCAAAGATCGTAGCGTAAACAACAAGCTTGATTATAAAGTCATGAGTTGGACCGTCATGACTGATGACCGGTCCGATAAGTATCCTGTTGCCGGTTACTCCGCGTCTGGGTTGATTGGTGAGTTGTATCGTAACGATTACGATTCCGATTATGATTACGGTTACGGTTACGATGATTTGCCTAATGATGCGAGTATTACGAGTGTTGTTGACGCGGTGGTTGAGGAGGTTGAGGTTGTTGAGGCGGTGGTTGAGGAGGAGAATGAGGTGATTGTTCACGGCGGAGTTACGGCGGATGATGATGACGGTTATCAAGGATTCTTTGATATTGGTGGCGTGTTGAATACGCATCAGGATGATGAGGATGAGGATGATAGTAATGAAGGATGGACTCTTGTTGGAGAAGATTTGTGAGTGATTGTGATTGTGAAATTGTGATCATTCTTTGTTGATTTTTTTTTTTTTTTTTTGGGGATTGGAATTGGTCAATTTGTAATTAATTAGGTTAATTACGCCGTCCGCGATCGGTGGAGACGGTTGTTGACTTCTTGTTGTTTTTACTATCGTTCGGGTTTTAGGTCATGTTCTCTTCGACTTAAAAATATTCGATTGGTTCGATTTTATTTTACGTTCGAACTTTTCGGTTGGGGAGAACAAGGCTTTGTTGGTGGAATGTGTTTCAAATTGAAGTGTAGTTGAATTTGAGATGAATTCGATTGTATGGAAATATTCGTATGTGTTTGTGTGAATAATTCAGTTGTTTGATTTGAATATTTTGTTTGATTTGGTTGCGGTTTAGTTGGGCTGTATTCTAAAGGATAATGTGATGTGGCAGAATATACTTTAGAATTTGAGATTGAGACGTATTGTTGAAGATTGCGTTAGCTAGGTCAATTGTCATTCCTAACAAGATCACTAGTAATTGGGATTTATTTCAAATTTTCAGTAGGTTGATGAACTGCGTTGAACGGCTAGCACTTTTTATGTGGTGCGAATTACAAATTGTCCGTTTTCTAGGATTGTCAACGTATGAAGCGAAGATACAACGATTATCGATCAAATAATGCCGAAAACCCGGTAACATAGGGTAGTCATAGAGTGACAGCAGTTGTAAGTGCTAAACTGCTTATAGTCTCAGTAGATGGCGTCTGGTTATACACAGGCTTTCCTGAAGATCAGGAGCCAAAACTTACGCATATGATTGTGTGCACACATGCGATTGCGTGATGCTTAATAACATTCTAATTCTAAGAAAGTAGAAAACTGGCCGGGGTCGATTCTTACATTATCCTTTGTGAGAGGCGCATATGAACTTTTGCTCCAACCGCGGCCAACGAGTAAAAATCAAAATCCTTATTTACTGGCCACAGAGGGCGAATGAGCTTTTGTCCAGAAATTAAAGATCATCGAATAGACGAGTTCAACAGGTCGACACGCCAATGAAAGAAACAATTCAATTGAAGCTTTCACAAATCACAACTGAGAGTAAATAAGAAAGACAAACCAAGCATGATAAGCCTGAGACATGTACAGTACGCCATGAATAAACGCTGCTAATGACGCAACACATTTTCAGGTCACTTCCATCTCAACCACTACAGAAGTAGAATAGACATCAAATAACCGACATTTTAGCTGAATAAAGTGGTTTGCAGCTGAGACAAATGCCCAGCTGTAGAGGGGAATATAACAGTATAGTCTAAGGATGAGGGATGAGTGTATAAAGCTCTCAAAAGAGCAGTAGTAATAATCATATAGGTATCTACAATGAAGAGCAATATCAACTTCTCAAGCCCAGATACTGAGATACCAATCAACTTCTATATCACAAAGCGTAGGAAATCGCTGGAGTTACAACTTACAAGGAAAGGCAGCTTTCACCACTACCACGGTCTGGATATAAAACCTGTGTATGTGAAGAGTGAACCCAAACTCTCAATGACAGCTTTTGCAGGTATCGACTAAAGGGGGGCAGGCCAGCGTTTCTAATGAAAATAAAAGCAAAGAGGTTCACCAATCACCATCATGGCAAATAAGGTAACCTTCATATCTTATAGGCACATCATAAGTCCACTGCTAATATATAGCAGGAGACAGTCTGGGATGTAACAAAACCTGTTCTTCTATTATCACAAACCCACTGCTACTTCACAGACTAGCACTTCGCACTTGCACAAGTACGTCATCTCTACTTCACAGAGTAACTTTTGCAAACACATTAATGCACCGCCCATACTTCTAACCCTAGTACCAATCCTTTCATCTTCCCTTTGATTAAGTTTGCCCTGGCATTATCCCAAAGGCCTGTAGCCAGCCCTCCACTCTCATCTTACAACTGTGTCCTTGCAAAGTCGCACACACACAGACACAAACACACACACACACATAAGAAAAAGGAGAAGTAGAAGCTTCAAGGACTAGAACTTGGAGGCATTAAAGCTTCAAGCTACAAATACCGGTTTGCATCAGACGTCACCAGCTTCCTGATTTCGCCAGTCCATTGCCAAAGAGATATCAGTCAATGACGGGGGTCACTCATCATGCATTAGCAATTTAAATTCCTCATTATGCAAAATGCTGATGTTCTGTGTGATCCATGCTATATTCTTTAGCCAGAACTACTAGCTTTACCAGCAGACTGACGCTTACTACCAAAATAGATGTTTCTCTACAGATTATTGAGAATGACATATACACTATTTGAACCAATTTGTTTCTGCTTGGAAAACCTCAGCTTATTGGGTATCTAGCTCACAGATGAAAATAAGTAAAGCTCAAAACATACTGCCAACTTCTGAATCCGGGTTCAGCTTACCGATTAACGAGTATAGAGCATAGAAAGCCGAATGAAATTAAGTTTCAATGGAATCATGCTACTACCCGTGGCAGGGAGAGGAGAGTTTTGCAAGGGCTTTCTGTTTGAGACTTGAGTGGGTTACGTTGAAGTAAGCTATGAACAGACAACGCGAAAAGGCTATCACTGACGGAACTTAAATTTAGGAGTACAAGTTGACTGATAAGCCACTTCAACACCAGAAAGACTAGCAAAGAGAAATGCTTCACATATCACTATCCATGACAGGTATAGAGCCAAGCACCCGAATATGACACCCTGATTGACTAAACTGAGAATTCAAATAGTTCATAAAGGAGAGCATTCTCAATTGAGACTAATAAAGGGACACCATACTAATTAACAAGCAATGAGAGGGACAGAGACGAATTAAGAAACATAAAACACTTTGTGAATAGAATTTTATCTCAAAAAAAGAAATTTGACAATAATGACTTCAGACAGCTTTTACCTAGGTTTAGCCCTTGATGACCTAACCTAGCAAAGACCCAAATGACCAAAAGGCTACGATTCACTGTTTTTTAGCCAACATAGAAACCGAAACCAGTTTATGCCTCTGAAAACAATTGGACATACTTTCAGACCATAAGTTAGCATGTACACCAGAGATGATATCCAAACAAGAGAAACAGGGACAGCTCCAAAAATAATCAGCGCAATTCAGAGACTATTTTTTTCTGACAAGGGGTGCATAGCTATCCCTAGAATTCCCCATGATAAATGAGGACTACAACTCCCGGCCTAGCAGCCTAGGTGCCACAGTAGTCCAATTCCTATGCACTATGGAGCTAAATGCATATTGCGATTCCACTATATAGTATCAGCAAAGACATAGTGAGTTGGTCTAGGGGCTCACGTCACATGTTAGCTCTAAGTACTCTCTCAACCAAGCAAATAGTGATGCTCAGTATGCGACATTTAGCTGCATGTCTTACCCTCAATGCACAGTGAAAATAAGAAGCTGATTCCATGAACAAACGTATGCCCTCCACAGAACTGTATTGATAATTACAATCACTGTTCAAACCAAAAGGGATGTAAGAAGAATTTTCAATCACTGGGTCATATAAATGCAAACATGAACATCTATCCTGAAACCTAATAAAAGCAACAAATCTTACTTTTAGCTGGGTTGGTGCTATAACAGCCTTAGCTTCAGAAGCTCTATCATTTCCTATCACTATGAATTGCAAACTACCATTGACAAGCAGGTCGACAACACTTACTCATGAAAGGCATGAACACACACTAGCATATAGAGACAACATCAACCTAAAAACTGAAGCACACATGTAAATAAGCAGAGTAACTCAAAATCTTCACTCTTTGTCAAAAAGAAAACAAAAAGTTCACTGGTTTTTCAACTTTCACTGCCAATTCAATCCACCAAGATTCAGACCCAAACAAGCTGGCCCATATGAACTTTTTAATCAACATCGCGGTGCAGCACTACCGTTCCGAATATATGTGGGATAGAATATAAGACAGCACAGTAGCCCGTACAGCTTGTTTGGACACAAATGTTAGGGGAGTGGTGGGGAGAGGATAAGAGAAGGGGTGAGGAGCGGCACAAAGGAGGCTTGCGTCTTCCTTTGAAAATCTTTCTAACTATGGAGGGATTAGGTCAATTGAGGGAGGAAAGAAAATCGATCCCTCTTATTCTTCCCCCATTCTTTACATTGAAATCTCCTTATCCAAGATTTTTCCTAGGCCTAGTCTATAATATCCATCAGAAAAACATGACTCAAATCCAAGCAATATGAAGCACCTAGCACCACGGCCAGACCTCAAACCTTTGTACACACTTTGATACATCGAGTTACAAGAATTCAGAAAATCCTTGCAAGAATATGCTTTTCCCCAACCATCCCTGTGTTTCTACACTTAAATGGTCCCCAAAGAGACAGGAAAGGTTTGTTGATCCATAAACAATAACGCCACACATTGACTCCACTACAAAACCTGACTATAATTGCTCTACCAATCTCCTACAACACACTTGGTGTTTTCTTCTCATCTATGTGAAGCATAAAGAGCAGAACAAGTGCACAAACAAGTTCGGAAGACACTAAACTTTGTAGTTCATACCTACATTTAAACCACTACGCCCAATTATAAACCGTCTAACACATTGACAAGTTGATTCCATCCATACTCACTAACCACTAGCTACAACCATGATCACAAACTCGAAAACACAAGTAACGCGAACACCCTCCCGCCTCTTTCCCCATCACAGTACCTACATCCAAACCGCACAATAAATGGTAAAACCCGACATCTTCTATTCATCTCCCCGAACTCCGTAATCAAACCAACATCATCCAAAATGGGAGCGGAAACGTAACTGATTCGACAAACTTGTGCGACAAGCTGAATAATTTATTTACTCATCATCAACAAGACAACAACAATAATCCAATTATCCAAATAAACAAGAAAAACAGCAGTATATACACATATTACATTATCAATACATGTGAATCATCATCATTCAGTAGCTTCATAGACACACAACAACAAAAAGAGTCGTCAGCAATAAAAAAAAGCAAGAAGGCGCGAACCTGTAATTAAATTAAAATTCGCCCCCCAAAATAATAAAATCATTCTATAAAATCGATTTCTTCTTCACGAAGATGAGTAACGAACTTCACCTTCCCGCGGTTTTCGACTTCGATCGAAAACTCGACTTTGAACGGATAATTCGCCGTAATGCGCTTCCCCTTCCAAAATCCGACGTATTGTTTAACGACGCCTTCCATTTCCGGCGTAAGCTCAACCTCCGGCACGCGCGGCACGTGGTAGACGATCATCGGCGACTTGACTCTGACCTTGGACCCCACTTTTGCCAGGTTGTTCTTGATATCCTCATCTATTTCGTCGGATTCTGAGATTGACGCGGCGGAGGAGTCCGATCGGACCGCCACTTCGCAGCGGAGTGACGGTGGGTGAGCGCGGTGGCGGCTGCGGCGGGAGAAGGAGGTGGTGGTGGTGGGTGGGAGGAGAGAGAGGCGGGATGGTTGGTGGAGAGAGAGTGGTGTGTGCGACGGTGGTGGTGCGACGGAGATTAATGTTGCCATTTTTTATTTGTTTTTGGGGTTTTTTTGGGGTTATTGGATTAGAATGCCAAGTTTTTTGGGAGTGATAAGGGATATTTTCAAGTGGTAAGAGACACTATAAGCCTCACTTGTCGTACTCTAGGAATCAAAATCAAAGCGTACAATGTACAATCCGTTTAGTTCTCGATTGGTGTTTTCGGCGATTCGTTAATCTTAATTATGGTGTACGTGTAAGAAGAAAAGAAATTGTGAGGTGTTTCACCTACTAACATATTTCTCTTGTCTTCTTATGTGTATGTGCTTGTCCATTGCACAGTGTAGTGGGTAGCATATCTCGTGTTTAGAGGTTTTTTGTGTTATAAATCAATCAATCAATATATTCTGTAAAGGAAAAACAACTACTATGGTACCCTAGAATTTCTTACTTTGTTTTATTTATACATAATTTATTATGGTGTTTTGCGGTGCTTGACAAGAATTTAGAATTGCTGTTAAAAACAATATATCATTTGGTGTAATAATTGATATTTTGAGGTAGTAAGAGTCTACGAGATACTATAGCGGGTAGCCTCACTTGTCATAATCTAGAATCAAAATCAAATGGTACAATCAATCTCTCATTTTTCAATGGATGTTTTTGGCAATTTGTTAGTGTACGCATAAGAAGAAAAGAAATTATGGGGTTTTCACTCTAATTATCTCTCTTATCTTTCTAGTGTAGTAGGTAGTATAAGGTACAACTCGAGTGTTATTTTTGTTTTTGGGTAAACCTATTAAAAGTAGTAGCACGATTAGATGCATAGTAATTCCTAGCTTTCTATTTTGCCCTGGCGCTCTCTCTTTCTTACCTCTCCTTGTTCCCTGCTCTTCGAGTCTTTCCTCTACAACTGGAATTCACTCATTCGGCCCCGTTTGATAGGACTTATTTGCAGTAGTATTCCGATCAGTTCAGAATCATTCAGATCAGTTCAGAATCATTCAGATCAGAGTGATTCAAATCAGATCAGATCAGATCAGATCAGATCAAATTTCTATCAATGTATTTGGTCCATAACTGATACTAATTCGTTGAAATTCAATCAAAATTTGAACACATTCAGATCAGATCAGATCAGTTCAGAGTCATTCAAATCATAGCCATTCAGATCAGATCAGATCAGTTCAGTTCAGAAAGATGCAGTCCTATCAAACGGGGCCTTCGTCCCTCTCGTCTTCTTTCCCTTACTCTAATTTCCGAAGATGTCTCTATGTCGTCATAGATTCTAGTGACACTCAAAATAAAAGATGGGAAGAATAAAAAGGACCGGAGATAGATTTGCCAATTTTTTTAACCGAAATCATTGTAATTCCCACGCTTCTTTAGTATTGATGAAAAAGAATATATATTCAAGAATGGTTTAAATCAATCAAATTATAATACACATCAAACATGATACTCTTCTCAACAAACGAGAGCAGTAAAATCTTATGTCTTGATCGTGTTGTACATTAATCCAAGTATTTTGACTGGAGATCTGCAGCCATATTCATAATAGCCGAGGCACCATATGAGAAACGACACCATGATTCAGTTCTCGTCCAGAGCTGGAGTTTCACTCAATCGGACAGAACGAGGAAGCATATACTCAGCAAACATGGGATAGTGAGAAGACGGGTAACACCCATCAATATTATCATTTACTAATTCACATAAAACAGGCACGAAGGATCTCCCCCTAAACAATATCCAATCTACATGGAGATCCTGAGTTTGACGATCCCAACAGAGACATAGCGCCCTAAATATCAACTTCAGGAATTCTACAGCTCCCTGTTTGTCACCTGTACATATCATGTAAGTTGCACGTCAGGACTAACATGTCCAAAATCCGATCTTACTGAGAAAAAAGGGGATTAGAGTACTGAGATTACCTTTGAATCCATGATATGTGCGAATTAAGGAAACATTTTTCCTCACACGTGCGTTGGGCCATGTATCTCTTAGGTCTCCCATGACACCATGCTCTCTGCAAAACAAACAACGTTTGAGCAGAGCATACAGCGACAAGTGTTATACGGTGTATATCTTAATTTCAAATAAGAAAGCTCCCACTTCTCCAAAGTCCTATCTCCAAATTTTCAGAAAAAAAAAAAAAAGGAAAGGCAACAGTCTCCGGTAGCCAAAACAGGCTCCAAACAAAAAAAAAAAAGTGCCATTTTGATAGCAGCAAGTCAGGCAGTCCTGATATACTATGCCAGGTTGCGGGCACCAGCCCTCTCGCGGCCACAAGGTTCCCCCAATACACAGAATGTTAAAATAGGTTTACCGATGTTAAAGATTAGCATTCACAATGAACTGAATAACTGAGACACGCAGTTAGTTTAGAGGGACTGACATGAAGTAATCTGGATGAGCTTAGCCCTCTAAGAAAGTGATTAAGGAAAATCGTTCGGTTATGGTTGACAAAAGGAAACTTGCATTTGGACAATCAACAAATGATGTCACGAGTGGGGCATCTGTGAGCATTCCAAAGCTCTAAGAATAGAATGACGATCACATTCTTAGTTTCTCACTACTCTTGAGTCTTGATTCCTATTTGCCATGTTTCACTTTGATGCTTACAACTCCTACAGATATATTTTTATATTAAGTTGAATTCCCAAAGCTCTTATTAAAGGTTGCTAATAAGTCCTGATGGCAAAATTATAACTTCACTAGTTCACTCCAACTCACGCAGAGACCTCAAATAGTCAAATATCAACCCTTAGGACGTATATTATGAAATTTGAAGTGTGAGCATAGTTCGCTAGCATAACTAATGAAACATGCAGAGCAAAGATATGAATGACACACCAAACAACAACAAAAAGGGAGTTACTGACAAGTGCTTGCTCAGATACAGGTGAAAGGAAACAGATGAATTCTGTGCTAGAACTTAAATAAATATGTAAAGATCTACCTCGATCTCCCAAGAAGGAAAAGTCCTGTAGTTGATTCCTTCTGGGTGTTAAATCCTCCACAGTAAACAACTGGCAAGCTAGGAGGTAATGACGCAATATGTTGCCATGTGAGTAAAGCACCTCTTCGTCGTGCGCGAGGACAAGACTCATCCATGTTAGTATTTACAATCTGGAATGAAAAACCAGGAGGTTCCACCCCCCTAAGCTGAAATGTGTGGATATCATGTCAAAGAAACACACTGCTATAATGAGCACAACAAATAAGTGACTTTCTCGAGTAAATAAACAAACGAAAAGGATATCGCCCAAGTAGCAATGCAGGGAGTCACTGCTCCCCATGATATGCTTCCAGGAACAGAAGGAGACTCTGACAACCAAAACGTCCCACCTTCTACCAGCTCAACCTTCAAAGAGTAATAAAAAAAGTAAACAAGTAAACCAAAAATGGAAGATCTGCTTAAGAGGCAAATGATAAAGTCTTAAAAAGAGTAACATTCAAAACTACCCCAAAAGCACAGGAGGTCAAGGGTGTCTGTTTCCGGAAAAGAACTGGTACCCTTAACTACGTAAAAAGGAGTTATGAAATGACGGTTCTTTGAAAATAACCAACAATATGGCATACCTTCTCCTTGTCAAAAAAGATAGTGCAATGCTCATCTGAAGTGTCTTCAACTCCTTTTCTAGAGATCCCAAAATGCCCATAGCCTAGAATGATTCAAATTTATACAAGAAGCCTTCAACTTTAGGATAAAATACCATAAATATTATGGAGATCATTAAATTGATAAAATGGACGGACCAGTGACCACTATCGTACATAATTTGAAAATCAAATTTTGGTACCTCTATAAGCCATGAGGTTGAGGCATAGTGACAATGTAAAGTCCATTAACCTATTAAACAAATGGTGGATTAATTGATATTACTAAGAATTGTTTGAGAGAGTGCAATAAGCTTCAAGTTATACACAGAAAGTAGGAGGATCTGTCACCAGTAAGCCTATTAATCAAGGTTAAGAAAGCATATGATAGACATAACACACTGGACATGATAGACACAACACACTGGACATCACCTATTTCAATATGACATCATGAACAAAGACAATGGCATCATCTTACTCAAAAGATTTTTGCTTACAGTGAGCAGTAAGGACACAAAATACACATTTACCTGCCCACCAAGGTCTCGTCTATTCAAATTAAGAAACACTTAGTTCAATTCAGATCTCATGAATGACTGGATATATCTAAAGAATTTGTCGTGAAGTAAGCATTAATACAACTAAAAGCCGGATCAGATCAGACTTTCAGACAAAGACAACGAGGCCTAAGGACATTTTATACAAAGGGACCAATTATAGGAAGTAGACATACTTGACAACAAAGAACAAAATACAAAACAGAAAAGCAGCAAAATTAATACCAGGCAATCCTTGCTGAAGATAATCCAACTGCAATGTCAAACCTGAGGAGATCAAAAGATTTCATGCATAAGGTTTGGTAGGTCGAACTTTAGCACAGACAAATAATTCAAGAAAGATATGGTGAAGAAGAAAAGACCTTGCTGAGTGCATAGAATGGTCGGTGAATAACTGGTTATAACACTGATGCACAAATCTTTCCTCTTTTCCCATGAATTTGGACTGTCTGCTGGCTGGTCATCGTGGAGGTTAAAGGTCATCACAGTGAGAGACACACTCATCCTTGATTCTCAGAAATTCATCAACCACTGCACCGAAAGACAACCAATACTCTTAGCTTTACCTATATGTTCTTTAAAGCAGGAATCTGAATTGTACTATAACCTTGAGCTTCACCAAATGAAAAGACAAAAACCTGATTTTGTGGGTCTCTCATCAAAGCCATCACTTCTCATAATTTAGTTTACCCAACCAAGTTAAGCTATATTACTAGTCTAGTTTCACCTTTTCCCCCTAAAACCTACACTCCTCCGCAAATCTCTCATATTATAGTTTACTTGGTTGTGTCAATTCCACATTACCAAAGTACAAATTTTACTCCCTCCTCCATGTTTAGTTGCTCTTGTTTTCCTTTTTGGGCCACCCAATTTGGTTGTATAGGTTAATATTTTCCGAAACTTTGACCTTGTACGATTAAAAAATAGCCGTACTTGTCTTTTCCATTTTTCAATCCACGTGGATATGTTTGCCCCACCCCACCCAATAATAACCCACATGTTCAAATAACCCCCTACGCTATAGTCTCTCTCTGCCATAATAGTTGGCCAAAAGTGAATTAACGAACTAAATGCGACAAAGGGACATATAACTTCTACGTGCAATTGCAATCTTTATGTTTACTTGCGATATTATTTTTAGTTAAATGACTTCATGCTACTAGTCCACAGACTGTTCGAGCTGCAATGACATGGAATACGTAGTGTATATGCTAAAGGGAGCTGGTGGCTTGAACATGCTGCACCCAATATCGTGGAATCGAGGAGCTCGCGATCCCTCGCTTATGTGGACTTAGAACTTTTCCTTAGAAAGGACATAGTGTGGTTAAAATGTGGTCCGCATATCAAGTAAAGAGGAAAGACCTCAGTTTCAAGGAGGCTCAACTCATGCTGCCCCCCCCCCCTTCCCAAAAAAAAAAAAAAAAAAAAAAAATCTCACAATCTCTCAAGCCTACAAAACACTCTTTATGGTCAGAAGATGTTGGACCAGTTAGAGAATGGGCTGTCAAATAGTGAATGAATGAGAACATTCTGGCCAAAAAAAGGTTAATGATGATTTTACCAAACTTAAGTGGAAGATTTAGTTGTTCAGAGAGGATAGGTAGCCAGATAGGGAATGGTTGTTGACACAGATCACATATTCTATCACATTGGCTAAGATAACTCTAACGTTTGATTCTTAATTGCTATTACTCTGAACTGTAAACAGAGGTCAGGACATGGTGTAGGAGCAGAAGTGAATTACATATCATCATTTGGCTATACAAGGGCAGACAGTGTTCGCACAGACTCTGTAAGTACCTGAGTTATAAAGAAACACAAATGTGCGTTCCTTTCAGCTCCACCGCAGACAATCTCTAACCAACAAACATTTCACTAAGACCTATGCATATAACAGCACATTAGAGAACAGTATAGTTTGTCCAATACTACCTTTTCTAGCATACATTTTGCAAAGACTCCATTTTAATCAATTTATTTTGTCCAACACTACCTTTTATAGCACACATTTAGAAAGACTCCATTTTAACTAATCTCTTGTCCAACAAGACCTCTAACCACATGTTGTTTGTAATACACTACCAAAAAATAATTTCCGATGAGAAAACTCAACCATTCACTACTGGAAAGAGAGGAGCGAGGATGAAGGGTAACTTTTTCTTTCCCTCCCTCCTTCGTAAACCATATCCTCACGATTCTAAAGATCTCCAAGGAAAACTCTCTTCTTACCAATTCCTAATCTAGCCTCCCCGAATTCCATCCTCGTACACCTTCTTCCCTCCTCATTGATTCACTAAATGGCGGAAATCTCTCTCTGATAGTCTGATCCCCTCCCCTCCCACTCCGATTCCCCTAAAATGCTCGGACAAAGCTAGTTGACGCATCTTAACCTAATAAGCGCGAAACACAATCCATAAACCCGCTAAATCATTATACGAATAACAACTTAACAAGTCCATCTACGGCTAGAAAACCCGAAAGCATCACACATTCACACCCTAAAACCAAGAATCATTTTCTCCATTTTTCACTAGTCTCTTATGCATTTCAACCCTCTTATCTAAACACGATTTCGACATCATCCCGTAATCGCAACGAAAACTTTACTATTAATGATATTTCGTAGATACTGAAATTCAACATCGAATATACCTCTACTGCAGTAAAATCTACAAAGTCTGAGCTACAGAATATTCATCAATTAGTCTATTAATTGATCAAATTAACACTAGAAGTAACTCAAAATTAACCCAAAATTAAACAATAGAAATACACAGAAATCGCAATCACAACAGCTCAATTTAACAATTTTAGCAAATAATTTCTCAGCAAAAAAGAAAAATGGAAGAGAGAGAAATAGAGCAGCTTACACGAGAGAGGGGTATGATAGTCTTTTTATAACTGCTCCGGTGAGAAAAATGCTGAGTTCGCCGGAGATCTGGGTAGCGATCGGAGGAGATGGTGGCGTGGTGAGTGGAGAGAGAAGGGAATAGGTGGTGTTTCTTGAGTAATTGGACTTAGTACTTTAGTAATTATTACAGCTATCTTTAGGTAGCGTTTGGAAACATCAATTTGAAAATTTGTAATCATTTCAATTCCATCATTTGAGAATGTGGAATTTAAATATAAATCAAATGTTTGGGAAGGGTGGGATTTCAAAATGACACCTCTTGAGGTGTCATTTGTTTTTAGCCTAAT
>JBBYHQ010313154.1:0-16877 GCA_038382645.1 Spergularia azorica | reverse complement strand
GCTCTGAGTTTAGGTCAAGGTTATGGACACTTTATAGATCTTGACGGTGTACTCTTTGGATCGAGGAGGCTGACATGCGGGCTGAGAATATTCTAGGTTTGAGTGTTTAGTATTGAAAAAAAATAGTTTAAAGAAATTGGAGAGCCTCAAGTCCTCAAACCCATTAAAATATGACCTTAGTTCAAAGGAAATTTGATCGAAATGTTCTTGTTTCTTTTTCTTTTGGCAAGAGGAATATCTTTCTGTCTTTTTTTGTTCTGTTTCCTTGCCTTTAGTGTAATTATTTGTCCAGAAGAAAAAGTCTCTCTCTGATTGATGAATTGGTTTTAGGCTTTTTGCAAACTAGATTCTTTACCTTCAGCTATGTCATGAGCGTACTTATATAAATAAAAACTTGATGCTTGGACATGCTTCAGTTGGTTGATTGTTTATTCTTTGATGTCTGGAAACTGTTGATTTACAGTTAAGTTCACGTCTGTCTTATGGTTTGGTTTCTCATGGTGCTTGGTGGTATTACTCCGGTGGTTTTTGTTAATTTCTTCTGAAATATGAACAGAGTAGGCAGTCTTATATTCTACTACCTGTGGCATAATGATAGGCCGTGCTAGATTCTCATGTCAAAGCGTACAAGTTATGACGTAGTAATTTTTATGCTTGATTTGCATAGGTAGCAGGTTCACAGGATCAACATAAACATCATTACCTCAGGCTCCTTCCTATGGCGTGGTAGGGGTGGGGGTCGTATGTACGCAGTTAAAAGAGGATGCATATTGAAAATTGTGTTGAAAGTCACACTGACTGACTGACTGCTTCTTCACAATATTAGAAGCACAGATAATAGGTTCACATGAATTTTGAGAAAAAATATAATAAAAAGTTGCAAGATAATCTTGTGGTAATTGATTGTATTCTATGATAGATAATTATTCAAATTGACACTGTTTGACCTTAAACGTCTCATGTGACCAATTGTTTTAGGACGGAGGTATTCCTTTGTATCTTAAGCTTTTACGTCTTACACTAACATCTTTCACATGTAATTTCGTGTGCTAGTGTTTTCTTGAGGAAAGTCGCCAGTTAATGCGTTTACCGCCTCGCCAATCAACTGCAGAAGCTGATCTTTTGGTTCCCTTCCAGCTGGTAAACTATAACTTACTTTGTCTTGCACTACCTCTTTGACCTTTACTTTGACAGCTGTTGCTTGTACCATATTGTTAGTTTATTACTATGGCCTGCTCATTTGAACTTATAGATTTCTATTGCAGTAAAGTCTAAGCTATGCTTCCTTTGTCTTTGTTATTAGTTATGACCATAGAATCTGAATTTTATTCCCTGCTGCAAAGAAATAACTACATGATGACACCGAGGAAGAAGTTTGGGTTGGAAAATTTTGAAGATTTGTAAGCTCATATAGACCATGACAAATAACTGTTTGCTCAGAAGAGTAATTGGTGACATAACTTTTTCTACATCATGCAAAATAAAAGCTCCTTGTTCTATACTGATTTTGGAGACATAGTTTATTGATTTCTGTACTCGCCAGGGAAGTAATGTTTTTGAATTTGGGTTCTCAGTCCATAGGGAGACTGACCTTCTATGAAGCTCTCACTATGGTTCTTTTGTTTGAGTTGGGGTTTTCAGTAGAAAAATTGAAGACATTCTTGGGAAGTTGGGAGGGATCAACTTGGTGAGTGATGAGAGAGAAGTTGAACACTACGGAGTATCTTTTACTGGAGGGATGGGCCCCCTGATACCATTATCTAAAGGACAGGAAGATGTTTAGTTTCAAGCTTGTATCTAATCGCTTTCTTTATAATGTAATTCTCGTTGATCTAAATATGTAATTCTGTAGAGGTGAAAGCATTGTGATATCATTAGTCTTCTGATCCTCTAGAGCCATGCCAAAAGGTTAATGGAGACCCATTACATGTCCACATTTAGCCATCTAAGTTTGATGCTTTATGAAACCCTGGTGGTGGACTTTTCACTTGTTGTTACGTTTTGATTGCCGTCTATTTATCTGCTTCATGCCTTCATATTTTTTATTTTGTGGTAGGTGTTGACTGTTGAGCCATGTTTGATAACTTTCATGACTTGTATTATGATCATTCAGTGATAAAGGTTGAGTCTTTCTAATGCAGGCCGCTTTGAAGACAATTAGCGATGAGGACAAATACTTTTCTAGAGTATCATTACGGTGAGGATCTATACCATTGTGGAAAGTTGAGTTTTATGTTTAATCATGCAAAATCAACTCTAATCCACTATGTTTTCCTATGTTGCACAACTTTGAGTCCTGATTCACGTTCGAGTGGTATTTAAGTTTCTTTTTAACTCATCTTCTATGTTCATGATTCTTATCAATCGTAATTTCAGTCTGATGTTTACTGAAAATTTTCCTTCAATAACCATCTCTATGACTTTATCTCTATGTCCCCCTCTTATGTTTTTTTTTTTTTTTTTTGTTTATATTACCCCTGTAGGATGCCTTCTGCTGGAGTTTCTGTCAAAACAACCCAAGTTGACGTTAGTAAGTCAAAAGCTCAGGTTGCCTCGTCACGTAATCCCTCAGACCTGGATGGCTGGGATGGTATCACTCTTGAATATTCTATTGATTGGCCTCTTCAGTTGTTCTTCTCACAAGAAGTGCTATCAAAGTAAGGCTCTGCCTTAATCATATATAGGGAGGATGTCTTTTTATATTGGTTTTTTTTGTTGCTCTTTCCAACATTTTCATGAGTATGACTAATGTTATAACCAGGTTCCAACTGTTACGTCTGGTTAATAACGAGTTTCGATGTTCTTTCGCTAGTAAAAGTTTTCCTCTTACTTCTGTAGGTATCGTCGTGTATTCCAGTATCTGATACGTCTTAAGCGAACACAAATGGAGCTAGAAAAGGCTTGGGCTTCAGTGATGCATCAAGACCATAGTGATTTTGCCGAGCACCGCAACGATCCTGAAAAGAGGTCAACATTGCAGCAGCGACGGCAACGTTTTAGACCAATGTGGCGGGTTAGGGAGCATATGGCCTTTCTGATTAGGAATCTTCAATTTTATATCCAGGTATTGAGGATGTTTGTTGTGTTAATAGTCTACGCGTTTCCTTAAAGGTGTAAGAGGAACAGGTCTCTTCTAATATCAAGTTTTAAGGCTGTATGCATCCTACAAATTAACCCTCTCCTATTGTATGTGTAAGCCTCTCTGGACGCACTAGGTTAATGTTGCAGCAAGGTATGGCTATTGGATGATGGTTACGATCCAGTGGATCAATACAAAATATTGCCAAATTCATGCAAATAGAACCATTGAAGTGTCAATAGCTTGATCATGAGTTTGATTGCTCTATTGACATATGATGGACTTATATATGCTAACCCCTCTTAACAGAAAAGGCGTTAATTTTCTAATCCAATTTTAACGTGTTGAATATTTCATCTCTTGTCCGTCATCCGGAGTTATATGCTTGTATACCTCAATCCAATACCCCCCCAATGTTAAGCTTTTAACTTCTACCGTTGTTGTTATTGACTTGTTTCCAGTTTTCCTGCTAATTCTCTTGTGTTCTCTTTATTCAGGTGGATGTAATAGAATCACAATGGAATATGCTTCAAAACCATATCCAAAATTCACAAGATTTTACTGAACTCGAGAATTTCCATCAGGAGTAAGTAATTTATTTGGGTGAAGAGACATCCTCTCAATTAACTCTTGTGATTGCATCATCTTTAACCGTGAAGTTTCAGTTTATTACCCCAGAAAGCAAGTACTGAATATTTATGAAGTTGGTGTCTAGCTGTTAGAAGTAACTCTCCAGTCCCCACAAGGCATAAACATGGTTATGCATCTTCACTATCAACAATTTTCACGTTTTTAAATCGTAGTATCGAGCATTAATACCTATCTAGACAGTCATAAGGGTAATATACTGGAACCACACATTCTGTTATTTTCCTTGAAGATCCACATTTGATATTTCCTGTGAAAATTCCCATCAAATATCGTCGTCGTTCCACTACTTGCCATGCATTAGCAGATTAAAAAGCTTCTCATGATTATCAGTCTTTCTAATGTTCTTTCCAAGAGTCTAAATCTTGCATGATGCACATAAAGAGTGCTTACTACAACTCTTATATTGAAAGCCATGGTAGCAGTTCTCTATGTTGATCAAAATATTTGTAGAACTGAGTACCATAATTTAGACATTTCATGCTATGCTAGGAGAGTTTCCATTTCCAATGGAGCCAAAGACTAATTATTCTTTGGTTTTTGGATATAATGGAATAAAGCGAAATGGCTCATAAAACTGTTTGTGATTCTTATTTTGAGAAGTAGCAGTCGGTCGGTGCGATTCTCGAAGCAATTTTCATTTTGGGTCATCCGTGCGCAGCCTCTCTATGTTTCAATAGGGGTAAGGCTTGCGTGCATCTGACCCCCCCTTACCCGGCCTTATGGCGGGAGCCTTTAAGGCACTGGGGTTAAAGATGTTGTTGTATGCTATGCTAGGAGAAAGGGTCGAATCTAGTGATTCAATCTTCTTTTACCTGTCATGCGAAGGCCAAATAGCCAAATTGGTATAAAAAAATACATGCCTTTACCACATTGGTATAAAAAACACTCAAGAGGACAAATTGGTATAAAAAAAATGCAAAGAGAGTCAGTAGGCCTAATTTTATGTCGGGGTTGGTAAAATCGACAAAAAAAAATGTATTTTTAAAAAAAATGCAAATTAATCCAATTACTAATTTTTTAAAATAAGTTTTGAGAGTATAAATATTTTTCAAAAAAAAAGGAAAGCATTATTTTGCAAGTTTTTGAAAAAAACAAATAATTTTTTTTGTCGATTTTCCAACTGGGTGAAAATTTAAGCTTATTTGACTCTCGTTACATTTTTTTATACCAATATGTCCTCTAGTGTTTTTTTTTATACCAATGTGGTAAATGCTTGTATTTTCTTTATACCAATCTGGTCATTTGGCCTATGCCATCATGCAAATGTCAACTTCTTTCCTCAAGAGTACTGTAATAATATAATAAAGACATTTCATGATATGCTAGCAGTAGAATTGATTCTAGTAATTAAATCTTCTTTCACCTGTCATGCAATCGTGATTCGATCTAATTGCTAATTTTATGAAATTTAATTTGTTGTTGCTTATGTTATTGCACACCAACTTGAGCAGCAGCATGAGTGTTAAGCCCCTTCAGTTTTTAAGGGGAGTGTGACTTACATTGGTAGTGGATGTAATTCCTAGCATAATAATTGGACGTATAAAACATGTGTCTTAGAGACATAACTGATCAAAAATGGGTGTTGCTGTCTTTTATCCTAGCTTCCCAATGTGTTCTGCTAGCTGTTTGGCCATATGGACAATGCTGTGTGGATGACTATTGCTTCATTAAATCAAACGCATTTCTGTAGATTTTAAGCCTGTGCTCTTTCTTTTCAATAGCTAAGATGTCAAAAATACTATCTCGCAGATATTTGTCAGCGTTGATTTCTCAGTCATTCTTGGACATTGGCTCTGTGTCTAGAATACTGGACAGTATAATGAAGCTTTGTCTGCAATATTGTTGGAGCATTGAAAACCAAGAAAACCCAAATACAGCTGAGCTGGATCATATAACTGAGGTAACTTCATAAACTCGCTGTTTATTGTGAGCTTGCTTATCGTTAATCTGTGTTCACTTTTTGCTTTTATTATGGAATTGTGTTGTGACTGCTAAGTTGCTTCTATAATCTAGAATTGTGAAGTGAAGTGAAGTGATCATGACAATGACACCTCGGGATGTGACTTCTACACCTTTGTCGTAGTGTAGCTGTATAATAGTTTCAAGTTGGGGTGTCGGTCAAATTGATTGAGTATTCTGATGTATCTTATCCTGAATGGTTTAAGTAAGATTCTTTCTTAGTGAAGACGGGCATAAAAGGAAGGCCACCCTGATTTTAGCGCAAAACAATGTGATATAGTCTACGACTCTTCGTCACCTTAATTTCAAATTTTTTCTATTTTCTCGGGGATTCCTTGAGCTGGCTAGTTTGAAGCTGTGAGCTATAATCTCGAGAGGTTAAAGATCTTTAAAGTTTACAGTGTTCTGTAATCTTACTCTATAAATTTTTTTTTTTTGAAATGAATCTTACTCTATAAATTGAGTAACCTAAGAAGCTTACATCCCATTGCACTCTCCAAAAGTGAAGAAATTTAGGTTTTGAGTTGTATACGCTCGTTTAATGTATTCAGTTTCTGTAATGGCATTTTGTTTAACTAAGGTGTGATGGCAACGTTACTTGTTGACAGAGTGGACACCTAGGTGAAGCCTTCTGCACCTGGTAGAAGGCATGGCCCATGGCTCATGGCTCATGGCTCATGGCCTTTCTAGTTTTTACTTCGAAGATTTAATTGTGAGCTTGTTATAGTATGGTGGTGATTTGAATGGGTTAAAATTTGTCTTGGTGCTTCTCCAAGGAAAAAAAAATGAAAAATAAAAAATAATGTGTTGGTTCTCTTCTTGCAACTTTTTATTGCTTGCATTTGACGGTTTCAGATGACAATTCATGCTAGCCAACCTGTTGGTGTGATTCTTATGACTTCTGGTGAACAACAGGCTTTGTTCATGTCCGTTTGCTTCTCTTACGATGATTTGAACACTAGGGTTGACTAATCTCATCCCTGTTGTATGCATATAGCAAATGCTTAATTTGTTCACAAAACACTGGCTTGAATTTGTGCTTCAGGAATTCAACAAAAAATCAAATTCCTTGTACACCATATTACGCAGTAGCAGGCTTGCTGGAAGTCAACGAGCCCCCTTCTTGAGGCGTTTCCTTTTACGTCTGAATTTTAATTCCTTTTTTGAGGTAAAAATATTTATCACATTTTTTTTTTTGGTTAGAGAAAGTATCACTTTCCTGTTCTTGGATCTGTCCTATACCCTTAGCTGAGGAATCCATATATTAATGAACATTTCACTAGAATTTACATGCTTACTGTCATTTCTCGTTCTTGTTTCTTTTCCTTCTTCTTCTGTAATGCACAGGCAACTGCAAGAGGTGTACTCAATGTCGTCAGGCCACGGCCCTCTCTTCCTATTCTGCAATAATAAGCTTCTGATTGGTACGTTGGTGCATTGATTCCCTACTGGTCTGTTTTCGTATATCACATGTTCTTGTTTTATTTGTAACAAAACTCGATTGATTGCGCTGGTCTGCTTATGTTCATCAGTTGTCAAATACTTCGGCACATTTTAGATGTATGTGTGTTAGCTTCGGATTATTCGGGGAGCATGTGAATACAGATGTGTGCCAGTTGAAGGTACTGGTAGTAAGGAGATGGCTTTAGCTATTTTCGAGTATAAGCCTTCAGCTGCTGTCGATTCAGTGTATAAACGTTTAAGAGGAGCAAGTTTTTAAATGTACATTGTAAAACTGCTCTGTGTTTCGTAATCTAAGTGTTTTATTTTTCTTTAGTCTAAAAATGTTTCGTAATCTAAGTGTGTTATTTTTCTTTAGTCTAAAAAGATTAGGTTCAAATGAGAGACCTACTGTCATTCAAGGTTTATCAAGTTCAAGGTATACCATAGAGGTGCAGATCGTAAAGGTCTATTATGAGACAGTCCTTAGGTAGGTGGATTTACTAGCCACTAGGCCAACATTTATTCTGTGTGAGCTTTGTATGTTTACATGTGGGAATTGCCAATAAACATTTTAACCCTACCCAGTAATGTCTTGAAACCAAAATTGCGGACCAAAACTCGAGTTTACCCGTAGTAAATCACCATATTCTGACTTGATATCGAGCTGGGAGTTGATCAGGCAAACCTGCTTAGTCTTATCTCACCCAGTCACCCATCACTTAACTTGTCCAACTAATAACTCGAGACAAATCCGACTAGACATTAGATAGTAAGTCTTTTCATGTGTGGTCGATCATTCTGAGGTCCATCATGTCTTTCCAAATATGTTAATTCGTCCGGTGTGAAGTTTTGTGGCTAACATGATGTGGCCTGGGGGGATGGGCTTTTGTCCACGTCGAGGAGATTTTGACTTGCCACTTTGCTTATGAGATTCAAGCTTTGTCTTTGCAGAGCAGTAACAATGTCCAAAGTCAGGGGTGTAAATCTCTACTTATTACTGGTTTGCAGGTCCGTACAACGTCTAAACTACTTATGTTGTTAATATTGCATAAACGAAACATTTATCTACGTCGTTCATTAATAGAATGACTTTAATTTTTTACTTCAAATGAAAGAAATTTTTTTATATTTTATCACTGAAGTGTTGGCCAAATGTACAGAGGAAATATATGTATTTGTTCGAAAATAAAACGAATTAATGAGTTAAATATATAAATTAAATATAAATTCAAAGGGTCCCAGGTAATGTTTTAAAACCCAAAATCTCATTTCAAACACTCGCGACATATTTGTAATGTAATTAGATGGAAAATCACGTTTCAAAACCTAAAATCTCATTCCGAACACCCGTGGGATACATGTAATGTAATTAGATGGAAAATCATCTTTCAAAATCTAAAATCCCATCTTGAACACCCGTGGGTTATTTGTAATGTAATTAGATGAAAAGTAACCTTCCAGAACCTAAAATTCTATATCGAACAACTATGGGAGATTTGTAGTGTAATAAGAAAATTTAATATATTATATTTTGTATTGGCTTTACTATATTAGAATTGATACAAATAACAACCAATAGTATTATTCCGTAACTATAAATCAACTAACTACTATATTAGTTACGAGCTTCAAAAAAAAAAAAACTACTATATTAGTTACTATTTTCCATAAATTAACTAATTTTTCATATATTATTAAATTAATTTATTTTATCATCTAGTAAAATGGTTGCAGATGGGCTTAAAAGACCCTGATAATATAATAAGAAATGTTGATATATTAAATTTTGTAGTGCCTTTATTATATTAGAATTGATATCAATAACAACCAACAGTGTTATTCCCTAACTATTACATATCTATAAAATCAAATAACTACTATATTATATAACTATTTTCCATAGATTAACTAACTTTCCATTTATAGTTTAATTCATTCTATCATCTAGTAATATAGTTGCATATGGGCTTAAAAGACCCTGAAATAGGGAATCGTCCCTCAAATTTATTCAGAATAATCTTAGAATGTCTAGTAATGTTTGTAAAACTCTTTGATCATTTGGAAAAAGTGTTCAAAGTAATTAGAAATTGTGCAAAATAGAAGGTTACAACTTCATTGTATGAGGCAGAATGACTCTGAATTATAATATTATTATGAACTATATTATACCTTTTTTTCAACTTTTGTCACAAGTCATATTCTATATTATAGAATATATACTAATGGGCAAACTTTTGGACAATTCTTAGGCCATCGACATCACCGCTGATGTCACTGATGATGTCAGCGCCACCTCATCACCTGTTACATAACAATTCTGAAAAAATGATGTTATGAAGGCTTGAACCTGTGACCTCAGGGTTATATTGTAACACCTCAACCACTACGGCAATTGATATTTTGTTGACTCTTTTATTAGCCAAATTATATACAAAGGATATTAATTCCTAATATTTCGTTCAAATTAAATAACAAAGATTTCCCCCAATAATTATACTACCATTAATAGCATATATTCCATTAATATAAAATTAGAGAATGATCATTTCTTATGTGGAACAAGGAATTAGAGATTATGTTACGTTTATGCTGGAAGTAGTTGTACATGATTGTTAAACAAAGCGGTGGGTGTAATAAGACTAATACATACGTGCATTAAACAAAGAATATGGGCGGGTAGCTAAGCTGAAAGTTAAGAAGTTAACAATGAGCTCCGCGGGTGATAGCAACAAAAATGTTCCGCGGGTGAGTTAGCTAGGATCATTATATGTTACCTAATTTTAAAATAATACAGACTACACTGTATAACTACACGTACAAAACCAGTACAGTAAGAAAATGCTTAATTGCTAAATTTTGAAAGATAAAAAAACATAATGTTAACTTCATACTTCGTCCGTCCACTTCATCAAACACCCGTGGGTATATGTAGTGGAATAAGAAACTATGTGAATATTATTGTCTATTATGTGCATATATAACAATTCACCCAGTTTGATCAATTGACATGTTTTGGTCCTATCGAATACGGAGTATATAATAATTCGTAAAACTGAACCTAAAACTAACAAGCATATACTCCATGTGGACCGGAGGGAGTAGAGTTTAGGTGGTGTTGCTTATATTGAAATTCATGAATCGACGTAAAATATTTAACTAAATCTGATACTTTTTAAGTTGTTACAATTTTACCGAATCAGACATAACTCTTCTAAAATGATATTAAATTAAATATGATAAATTTACAATGAAATAGGGCAACCGTGCAATTTTGCACGGGTCTCAACGACTAGTTATTATCTATTTCGACTCACTAATCATATTATCATTATCTTTCCACTTTTACGTCTCCCATTTACTACTCCCTCTGTCCTTTATTGAATGATAAATTTCACCTGCCCCAAAAAACCTACAATTATCTTCAAACTAGATTGTGTGCCCGGCCAGCGCCTGGGTTACCTACTTATATTGTTTATATACGTTTCATAAGAATGTAGGTTTATTTTTATTATAATATTATTTGAAACGATACTTTACATGATTTTTTTCCTTTCAACTTTGGTCACCGTCATATTATATTATTATTTATTTCTACTAATTTATCGTAATTTTATTTCCTTTCTTTTTGTACGTCACCCGTTATATTATTCCATTCATTCCATATCCTGTAACCCGTTATACTATTTCATTCTCATTCTACTATCTTGTCACCCGTCATGCTATTGCAAATTTTTTTTTTTCAGTATCCCATCACCCTTTATATCACGTAATATTTCAATTTATTCAGGGGCGGAGACAAGAGGGGGCCTACCCCGGCGACGACCCGTCCCAGGTTTCAGAAAAATCGAAACTTTTCGTGTAAATTTACTATAAAATTAGTGAAAATTAGGGGAATCGTAGTATTTGGCCCACCTCAACTCGAATAAATAGATTCGGCCTAGTCTAGGTTTCAATCCTGACGTAAATTATCTAACTTATCATTATCATATCATGTTTTCCATATATTAGTTGATAACTACTATATTATTTAATATTTTACATAGATGTGCCATATCCTAATATTTTAATAATATTTATTTCTTCTCATCCAATAGAATTGTGCCAAGTGTCCATCAATGAAGGGCTGTACTTGGCTTTTATAATATATATACTAGTTTGCATGCTCGTGCAACGCCCGAGCTATTTATTTATATTGTTTATACTCGTTTTATAAGAAAAATGTTGGCTTATCTTTGTTCTAATAAATTTAATGATTATTTGTCATAAATTAGCTAATTCTATACTACTCTATGATAATTTATTACCATATCCTAACCGATAATTGTATTCAATGCTATTTTTATGTTCTATCCAATTAATAAATGTCATATGTCGTCCTAGGAAAGACTTGATTTCAAGTTTTATTATATAGTACTAGTTTGTATGCCCGGCCCGCGCCCGGGCTACCTATTTACATTGTTTACATTCGTTTCATAAAAATGTAGGTTTATTTTGTTATACTATTATTAGAAACAATATATTTACATTTTTTTTTCAACTTTTGTCGCCCGTCATATTATATTATTATTTATTTTCATTAACTCATCATATTTTTATTTCCACGTTATATTATTTAATTCTCATTCCATATCCCGTCACCCGTTATACTATTTCATTTTCATTCAACTATCACGTCACATGTTATACAATTTCATTTTCATTCCACTATCCGTCACCCATTATGTCAGATTATATTTCAAGTTATTACCATAAATTAGCTTTACCCTAATTAGCTAACTTATCACCATAAATTATAACGTTTTCCATAAATTAACTAATAATTACCATATTATATAGTTTCAATGTGCTATCCAATTAATGGTTGACAAGTGTCCTCCTAGGAAAGACTTGGTTTTAGGTTTTTATATATAGTATTAGATTAGATTAGATTAGATAGATTAGATTAGATGGTAATAATTTGTTATATAATCTTTTTTATTTTGGGAATAAGTTATAAAAATTTTGGAAAAATTAATGTTTGTAGGAAATAGGTAAACAAATCTTTTAGTATACTTAAAATTTTCCCTTTTCAAATTTTGACAATCATTAGAGGACGTAGGGAGTATTTCATTTTCATTCAACTATCTCGTCACATGTTATATTATTTCATTTTCATTCTACTGTCTCGTTCCCCGTTATATTACATTATATTTAAATTTATTACCATAAGTTTGCTAACTACCATAGTATTATGTCTTAGATAGTTAGATCTCATATTGTAAACTATATTACCATAATCACTTGTTCATACATTAGCTAATAATATACTCTATGATACTTTATTAACATATCCTAAAAAATAATTGTATTTAATACTACTTTTATGTTCTATTCAATTGATGAGTGTCAATTGTCCTCCTAGGAAAGATTTGGTTTCAAGTTTAATATATAGTATTAGATATCATAATATTGTTTGATAAAATTAAGTTAATAATAATGATATTTTATTGCAATAATATTACCATTAAGTTATCTACTTATCATATCCTATTTTAGATTACCTATATTGGAGGCGTGTTTGGTCAGGATTTATAATTTTGTCAGGAGTTAGAAATAATCTCAACAGGCATTGATTTCGCTTAACTCCATAATGTGAGATGCATAACTCCAGTCTCTTAAATTCACCAACTAAAATCCAGTCGATTAACTCCACCAGCTACAATGCGTATCTCCAGTCGTCTAACTCCAATAATGAGATTGTATAACTCCTGTAATATCAGAATTCGACCAACTTCAACTTAACTTTCGTAACTCTAACATAACTCCACTGACTAAAACTCTTAATTCCAATAACAACAACTTAACTCCATTAACTAAAATAGCCAACTCCAACTAAACTCCAATAACTAAAACACATAAACTCCAATAAGTTCAATTCAACTCTAAAACATAAACACGTAACTTAGCTGAACTTCACTAAATAAGACACGTAAATCTAATAACTTCACAAATTAGATGTCGTAACTCGGAACTCCAAAAAAAAAAAAAAAAAAAAAAAAAAGAACAAAACAAAACGGAAATACAGAAAATATCACCTTTCCTCATTTTCCCTCGGCTCCCACACCACCCAAACCCGGCCACCCTCCACCACCACCACCACGACCACTACTCCGTCACAACCCCGCACAAACCTCAGTCACCGGCAAACTGAGCTTGATATAGCCGATGAACCAAGCCATGTCCTCCAACCACCAATTCCACCATCTCTGCCCTCTCATTTCCTCTCTCTCCTCACCACTCACTTCTTTCTTTTGCTCTACTGCGGCGAAATGGAGTGGCGGTGTGGGCAATAGAAGTGAGAACGTCGGAGGAAGCCAGTAGAGGTGACGATTAATGGCGGCGTTCGACAGTGGTGGCCACGGAAACGAAAAAGAAAGGCGAGAAGGCGAAGGCGTTTTTCGCGGTCAAACGATGCTCGACGGAGTAGGATAATGGCTGACGAAGACTCGCAGTACTCTGTCGAGTCTGCCGATGGTGTCTTAGCCGCCGACGATTATTGCCGGTGTACGCCGGCGGCGTTGGGCGGCTTGGGGCTATGACTGTGGAGAGAGAGAGAGAGAGAGAGAGAAAGAGAGAGGAAGAGGTGAAGTGAGAAAACTTGAGATTTGGGGGTTTGGGTGTATTTTTAGTTTTAGTTTTAATTTTCTTTTCTTTTTTTTAATATGGGTCGTTAGATCAAAGTAAATTGGGTGGAGAAGATGACTTCTGATTTGTAACAAAATCATCACTTCTGGCCTGGTAGATTTCCAATTATATTTAGAATATAATAATAATATTATATGCCACATGTATGCTTAGGAATTGAGCGACTTCAGGATTATTAGAATACTAGAAAACATTTCGTGCTTCGGACGATCAGGTTTATATTAATGTGGAATATGAGAATATTCACTCACGACCATATATGCGTAGCTCATATTATACTCCATGACTATTAGCATTTCAAATAAATCATGAATCTGAAGTGTGTAAACTAATCATCATCACTAAATCATTACATTACTTTTAGTGCAAAATTTTGAATTTAGATTAGGTTCATGGATAAACTTATAAAATAAGGTTAATTAGTGTGAACATCCAATTTTTCAAGAGTGTGATTCAATGAATATGAGATTAATTCTTGTTGAATATATCTATCCTCACTTACCCAACCCACTTTTATATATAGATATAGGAAGGATTATTAGATGTGTTTGGCCACATAGACTTTTTTAGAAGTTAAAAACCGTTTAATAAAAATCGAAATCTAAATATTGACCCCCAAAATAAGAAGCACCTATTTGGTGTTTTTGTTTCGTTTTCTTTAGAACAACCACTTTATGAGATATTTTTTGAAAAACACTAATGTATATCCATATACATTTTTAAACATATATGAGTGGCTTTTTGGTAGTTTTATCAAACTTTTCCACAACTTCCAATGGATTTCTCAATCCTCATTTCACCCCAAATTTACCAAAATGTCAGCACGCCCTTCATAGGGTTCGCCGTCGAAAGGTTGGGTCGTTTGCAATTTCTGATGAAATGGGCTGGTGACTTGTTGTTAGGGGTGGGAGGAGAGCGACGGGGCCTAATGACTTGTTGAGAGGGTTTTTTTTTACTTGATTGGACAATAACCCCTAAAATCTGGCATGCAAAGTACATACTACCCCTGTTATCAATGTTTTAAAATCCACCCTGGACTAACCAGATGAACCGGTTCAACCAAGAACCGGCCAGTGGTGCGGTCTAATTGACTCAAATAACCGGGGGAGGTCAAAACCTGGTTGGCCAGACCAAAACCCCAGTCATATTACAAGAATCGGGTGAAAACCGGATATAACCGGCCGGTTCAACCCGGTTTTGACCGGTTTGAACCTTTTTCGTGCATTTTTTAATATTTTTGGCAATATTTTAATTATTTTATATTTTTATAATTATGACATCATCCGATTTTATGATCCGGTTGAACCGATTGAACCCCTTGACCCATCGAACCCCCGAGGCTACCGGTTCGATGTCCGGTGCGGTTTTTAAAACATTGTCTGTCATTGACATTGTTCATTCCTAACTGTCCCCAATTTCTCGCCCCACCAATAATGCTGCCCATCTAGCCCGTTTAACCCAGGCTAGCCATGACCCGACCCTGGTCAAACTCTAGCTCGTATCAACCCGACCCTAATTCGGCCAACCCTATTTGAAGTAGGGTCGAGTTAGGGTTGTGTTTTTCAAACCCTGGCCCTGGTCAAAACCTGGTCAAACTCGGTTCTAACTCGACCCTAAGCCTGACTCTAACCCTGCGCTAACCCTGATCCAGACCCGGCCTTGACACTAACACTGGAGATTAGAATGAACTGATCAAATAATCTAACAAAGGTAAGTTGGGTAAGAAAGGTAAGTGAAGATACTACGTGGGTTCTGATTCTTTCGAAATATGTAGGCATCCTAATTATCATAAGTCTATTGAATAATAATATTATTGGAAAAAATATATGATAATTAAGAGCTAGCCTTTTTTTTAAGAAAAAAATTTGAAAATCGACCAACCCAACCCTGACTCGCCCTGACCCTAACCCTGGTTGAACCCTGTTAGAGCCCGGTCAAAACCCTGCAGGGTTAGGGTTAGAGTTACAATTTTCCACTCTGACCCTGGTCAAACCCTCTCATAGCTCGGTCAAACCCTGCAGGGTTAGAGTTAGGGTTGAGATTTTTCAACCCCGACCCTGGCTCCGCCTGACACTAGAGAGTAGGGTAAGGGCCAGGGTTGAATTTTTCCAACCCTGCACTACGTCAAAAATGGGCTTCGAGAACCAGCATATGAGAACGGAATTTCGAAAAACCGATCTCTTATATGTAAGAGAACGGGTCCACTAAAAACCGTTCTTAAATATAATTTTAATTAAAAGGAAAATAAATTTTAAATACCTTTGAAAACGGTTTTTCTAAAAACCGTTCTAAAAGATGTGTCTAATTTGGGAACCACATCTTTTAAAACGGTTATTAGGGAGACCGTTCTAAAAGGGTCAGCTAAGAGAACGGTTTTTATCTACAACCGTTCTAAAAGCACACAATAATGAAATAATAACTAGATCGACCTTGTGATTTCCGCCCCTCCTACTCTCTCACCTCGTCATTTTCATATCCACCGTATCACCTCTCCCTCTATTCTGTCTCTCACCTGATTCATATTCCATTATATTTCTCAAATAAAAATTTCCATGTTCTCATTCTTTTCTTAAATTTCATTTACTATCTCTTCTTTCCTAATTTTTTTTTCTTCAATCTTTTATAATAATCTAGTTGGTTTAATTTTCTACAAACAACAAAGCACAAAAAAGTGTAAAATGATGGAAAACCCAGATCTACGAAAACCAAAGAAGAAGACAATATTGACGAGTGAAGACGAGCCGACGGCGGTGGGGACGTGAACTGATGGGCGTCGACTAAATTTGTTCAAGGTTTAATAAAATTTTAGATCTACTTTTTTGCTTAATAAATTTTTGTATTTGTGATTCTGATTCGTTTTTTTAATTGCTCCTAACTCACTTCAATTCACAAAATAACTTTCAATTGGTTTTTGATTCCAATTTCAAGTTGTGAATATTTCTGGGTTCATTTCGGGAAGCCTTCGTGGACCCACTAGCCAGCGTCGATTCAGTCGGATCCTTTGACCACCTCCTTAATCGACGACTTCTTCAATAGGTAAGATTTTTGTGATAATTACTGG
>JBBYHQ010313124.1:0-16885 GCA_038382645.1 Spergularia azorica | reverse complement strand
ATTGTTGCAGTTTCAACGCGCAGGCGATGTGGCCCAAGCCCTACTGCAGTAGCGCCAGCTTCTGTGATCATTCTCAACTCTTCTTCAGTGAAGTCTGAAACACATATGAGCACTAAGATGAACCTTTTTTCTTTGGTGAGGCCAAATTGAAAAAGACGAAGAAGAGACACTGAGAAACAACAGTTCCGAAATGCCCAGCTCCTAAACCACACTTACGTCTTTGTTTAGCCAGTTTTTTGACAGCTTATAAAGCTGAAAAATGCAACTCGTGACAAAATCAAACCCTCTTTCTAACACACAGAAACTGATCGAACTTACTTTCAAGGAGAGATTACGAATGACTTATGCAAGCCTGTCTAAAATCTCGAAAATTTACACTCTTCCTCAAATTTCACACTCTCATGATTAGGCCGTTCAAAGTTGTTGAAGTTTATAAAATTTAGAATGGCATGAAGATGCGGGAAAGGAATGTGAGCTAACCTCCTTCTGGTCCAATAATAAGAGAGCCTCTAGCTTCTAGGACAGATGATTGTAGTGTACTGATGACAGGGGTGCCTTCTGCCGCGGCAACAAAAGATAACTTTGACCCAGCAACCTGATGGTACGATATGTGATGTTTGAGTTAGAAACCACGACATTAGAGCTATAAGTAACAACACTGAGAGACAGTGGAACCAATACTGCGAAGACAAAGCAATTAGTGCTTGCAGTTCATATCCAACAGGCAAAGAATTCTTTCAACTCCAATAAGTAAGTAACAACTAACCATAGGTGCAATGCTGCTAATCTTCATTGGAGGCTTTAGTGTCATCTCATGCAACCGTTGACCTGAAAGTGGCATATCTTAGAACTCATTTTGACAGAGAGGTTAATTACGAAAAATAAACCTATGTGTCAATGGGATAACCCAGAACATGAGAATTAAAACCATAGTCCTAACAAGACAACCACAAACCAGTGATGTGGGATAAAAATGCAGCTTACATTGTTTACTCGCAGCTAGTATTACACGCTGCAACCTGTCAACCCGGTTGTCTGATATCAAAGAAGAACGTTCTGTCAAAAGCGGGGTTATACTACTAGCTCCAAGCTCCTAGAATGAGGAACATCAAAACTACGTCAGAAAATGCTAGAAACAAACTTCAGGTAGATCATCTGACAGTATAATAGAAATCAAATTTGTGGTGGACTGCTTCAGAGATGAAGCAAATCTATCAGGGCAAGTGGTGTAAACACATGCCACCTGATTAATAAACATACAAGCACAGATGCTGAGGACATACAGTGCACTTCTCAACAAGCCAATCAGCTCTACCACCTTTCAGGATACCTGAAATACTCCACTTGAGCATGCCATGACAAAACAAAAAGATGTCTAGGAGAACGGAGATGGAATCAAAACTCACCAAAAGCTGCAAACACATCCCATTGCGGCTCACGAGGATGTACCACTATGGTATCTCGGACTGCAACAAAATCAAGTCCTGTGCGATCAACCTTCTCTATTGAACCCTCCACCAAGCAACCTCTTCCGTCGAAAAGTTCTATCCTTGCATAGTTTTCCCGATCAATAAAACAGTGTAAGCCTAAGCTCATCAGATGCAACTCAAACAAATTGGTTTTCGTCAACAACAACAACAACAACAACAGCAACAACAACAACAACAACAACAACAACAACAAGACAGGTTCTCCAGCTTGCCATTTGAAAGAGTAAACTGATGAAGAGATTGACAAATGACTGATTTAACTACATCAATAGGTTGCCAGATGGGTCTATATTATGGCAACTCAGAACATCTAATTCTGAGTTATAACTCAGAAGTCACAACATCTAGTTGAGTATCAATACTTCAGCTGTCCCTGAATGCAAAAACTCAAACAAGGTATTCTATTCGAAGCTACTACTTTACTTTTGAAGCTTATACTTTACATGAATATATCTATGCCTTGTTTAGAATAGAGAAGAGCTATCCAACATGCCAAAGCTCACCTGAGTACTAAGATTCAAGAATAAACACTGTCGATGCCAATTAAAAGTTCCAGCTTTCCATTCCCCAAAATTCACCACAGCTACACCAAATAAGAACACAACAGCCTTATCTCCAATATCAAACGTATTATAGAAACAACCCTATAAAACCCCTAATCTTGCACAAAGATTACACATCACAACACATTTGATCACGGATCAACAGAAAATATAATTACCTATCATTCACACCCAATCGGAGAACTTTATTCATATGCCAAAATTCATCTCCCTTAACTCGAACCAACCCACCCTGGCGAAAAAAGAGTAAGTAGTCTGATCACCTCAACTTCCAACATGCAACACAAAATTTGCAAACGAAATACAATAACTTAAACTATTCACCATATCATGCTCAATCAAAAATTCTCAAAGACGCAATCTCCAAAATGTTCCCCAATTGTATCATTGTGTAACACCATGTTTAAGCCAAACAATTTATCTTCACATCATCTATAAAATCACCATTTATCGGACCGTAATTACGAAGAACAGCGCAAATCATCTTACAAAACCTACAATTTCATACCAAAGAAGTCTAATTACCAATTAAATCAAAATCAAACCTCCTAGCAATTTATTAGCTTAATAATCAAATTCCAAGCATTAAAAGTTGAATTCTTTACTCAATTTTCTGTTTAATTATCAGCCAATAACTTCAATTTCATCTCAAATTCAAGGAAAAATGCAGCAGAAAATCATTAATCAAAAGAAAAAATTCGAGATAAAATTATTGTAAAATTCATATTTTCCAATCATACAGAAATGTGAATGCCAACTAATACTGAATGACATTGTGATTAATTAAAAGAAAAAAAAGGAAGAATTGGAAAGAGAAAGAACCTTGGAAGAAGGAAGCGTCTCGGAGAAGAAACGAGGGAGACCACCACGAGATTGATTGGAGTAATCAGTGGAGAAAGCTCGGGGAGTCGTAACGGCGGTTTTCGGATTAAGCCATGGCTGCCTGGGTAAAAACTTCGGCATTTTATTCAGAGAAATCGCCATTGAAGGAATGTTTCGAGGTGGAGGAAGAGAATGAGGGAGAAAGGGTTTCACTGGCTAATCCCTTTAGATCAGAGCGCGCCAACCGTATCACGTTTGGTCTCACTGCGCCGCACCCCGTGGTTCTTATATCTCGAGTTCTTAAGTTTGCGGTTTTCGGATTAAGGCCCTGTTTGATAGGACTTATTTGCAATAGTATTCAGATCAGTTCAGAATCATTCAGATCAGATCAGAGTCATTCAAATCATATCAAATCAGATCAGATCAGATCAGAAATGTTCAAATTTCTATCAATGTATTTGGTCCATAACTTATACTAATTCGTTGAAATTCAATCAAAATTTCAACACATTCAGATCAGATCAGTTCAGATTCATTTAAATCAGATCAGAATCATTCAGATCAGATCAGAGATCAGATCAGAAAGATGCAGTCCTCTCAAACGGGGCCTAAGCCATGCTAGAGGTGGCCGAGAAGGCCGCAGGTTGTCAACACTATGTGAGCTGAGCCAGCCTGGCATGGGTCCAACAAGATAGTTGGCGAGCCAGGCTAGTGGCAAGGCACGATGGGCCGCGGCTCTTAAAATTGGATTTTGGCACGACAAGGCACGGGCATAGGCTCAAAAGCACCCCATTTATGCGAGTCTTTTGTATCTAACTTTTCGAAACAACAATTTGACTTTCAATGTGGGTAAAGCATAAATTAGTCTGCTTGTAAAATGGAAATTCACAATTTTTAAAAATAAGGAAATTTTGTGGGAAACCACCCCCAACTTTCGACATTTTTTTGGGAACCACCTTATTAATTTTTTTTTTAGGAAACCACCAAATATAAGCAAAACTAAGGGATAGTATCACCTCCTTACGCAAACCACCCTTCCAACACCTCTAACCTCCTTAAGCAAAACTAATAAGGTGGTTCCCCAAAAAATGATGAAAGTTGGGGGTGGTTTCCCACAAATTTTCCTAAAAATAATTGTCATTTGGTGGAAAGTCTGAGACCTTACCTACGGAAAATCCAGTTCTACTTCGCTAGCTAGATAATGTAAAATGCATCCTCAACCACCACTAAGACCATCATACTCGCGAAAAAGCTTACCAGCGACGCAATCAACATCTACTACTTGTGGAAACTTAATCAGGATTACCACAGTTTTTGGAGGAGAGATTTCATAAAGGTGATCAAAACTCAACCAGATATCGGGTCCGACCTCACATGATCCAAGCTCGAACTAAGTTGACCCACGTTGACACGACCAACTCATCCTCATTGCCTTCCTAATCACAGTACTATTATGTTAAGATATAACTAATTATTGGGCATCAACCATCAGTCTAAACTTTTGGTTGAGTTGACTCTCTAACTTGGTATTAGAGCCTCAGTGACCCTGAGGTCTCAAGTTCAAATCATGAGAGCCCCCTCCTTTTCAAGTGGAGTTTCAACACAATGTTTGTGTATTTATTATCCACATTGACTCAACCATCATTCTAGACTTTTGATTTGGCAGAATAAGACTTGGTGCTGAGCTATATTTAAGACGATCTTACGGGGCAAGTTAGAAACAACATTGATTTTTACGCTCTTTAGGTTAATTTTTACACTACTCTTTGAGAGAGCACGGTTCATGAGGTGTTAAACTCCTCTATTAGAAGGGAGTGTAAAACTCGAAACGAGAAGGGTAAAAATCTTCGCCTTATACATACACTGATACACATGATCAAAGTCAAGTAGAATACACAAAAATGTAAGAAGACATGCTAGGTGACCTTCAAAAAAAAAAAAAATACTTACCTAGCTCCCATCTTCAAGTTCTTCGTTGTCTAATTGCCTGTATTTGATGGCAAAATGTGCCGAGTAAACAGTAATCTAGCGGTTGTTAGACACCTAATAGATAATACGATTTGTCATTTGGAGTAGCAACATCTCTTGGCATTTGATATTGCTCTTGGTCAACTAGTAATACAACTAACCTCACACACAAAAGAAAAGGAAAAAAAAAAAAGAATAGTGCGGCACTCAAAAGGAACCCCCCCCCCCCCAAAAATCAAACTTACAAGAAAGAAAGCATCATACAATATACGATTATTAGTCTGTCGTAACTCGTGAAATATTACAAGACCGTTTTGTACAAGACTTTGTGCCGGTCTACACATTCAAGATACATATAAAGAAGTGTGTCAATTCACTACGTGGGACTGAAGGAAAGAATCGAAAGAAGAAAATACTTCAAGGATTCAGTTTTTGACCGTAGATGTAGTCCGTATGAGCCAACAATGTCCTTCTCATTATGCACTCTTCTTCCGTTAATTCTCGACAATTCTCCTCCATTTCATCCGCACCCTTCAAGACACCAAATCAAACATCAATTTTTCGACTTTTCGATCCAAAAACAGTTAATTTAACGTAAATGAATAACTATAAAATATATCTGGCTAACCTGAAGTTGCTTGCCCGGTTGAGAATTGGAGTTCGAGAACAAGCTAGCCGGCCGTCCAGCATGAGAGAACGTGAAGAACATCACGAGAGACAGGAGAAGAAGAACACTCCTAACAACGTTTGTCGTAGTCATATTGTGGTTCTGTTTTTATGGAGAATATAACAAGCAAGCTTACTTAGGAAGAAACCTTCAATATATATACACATGAATATATACAACTGATACAAGGACAAACGCGGAATAATGAATGCATGGGGTTAGGTTGTTCGTGCCGCTGATTTTAACCTTAAAAATCAAGAAACATCAACGGCTCTGACTTTTTCCCAATGTCTAGAATGTGAAGTAAAAAGAGTAATTTCTAGTCCCCGTTTGTTACGACTTATCACGAGATCTACAAGAAAAAGTCTATACATTCAACCCGGTAAACATTTTTAGGTGTGATCATTTCGAACATATTTTTTTGTGTAATGGTCATGACATACGACTTGCAAATGCTAGTACTCCGTATGTGTTTTTTTTTATCAGTAAATCAAATAAATTACGTTATCGAAGTTCACGTTACCAACAAACTAGAAAGTCTCTGATAAATTTTAGCATGTTGGTGAGTATAGTGATATATGTTGATTGTCATTGCACATATAAAACTGTATGCAACATTGATTCGAAATAATTACGGGCTAATTTAAATGATATTCACCTAACACTACAGAATATCACAATGATGGAATTTAGAGACATTAGCCCGCCCCCCGAATTAAAAATCCTAGGTTTGTTCACGGAGACAGGGAGCATAATAATGTCTTGTAAATTACACCAGCATTTCTACGTTGTGACTTGGGAGGCAACACAAAGGGACGAATAATCATGTGATTTATGGTTGATATGCAATTATGCACAAATTATAATATTGCTTAGTATAGTATATGGTCTAGGCTAAATATTCCAAAATATACATTTTTTTGTTTGTTTACTTGGCAGGGTTCTTTTTTTTTTTAGCAATTGTCAACCAACTTTATACGTTTCACATTTCCCGTGTCCTGTTCTTTTGTACAAATAAAGTTGACCTACTTAGCTATTAATTACTGTTAGGAGAGAAAAAAGAAGGCCCTATAATGAAAAATATACAACTGAGAAATAGTCAACCTATACGTTAACAAAAATATAATGGCCGAATATGAGATTTAGTGTCTTATTTTATGACGTGATGCACACACGATATGAGTCATATGATGTGGTGCACACACGGTATGGCGCTTATGGCTATTATATCGAGTACCTTCATTAGTTCGATAAAATGAAAACTTGTCCAAGACTATACATGAACGAAAGAAGACTGTAACAAAAAAATATGAACGAAGTAAAAAAAAAATAGGCTAGATGCCTGAGATATATGGCAAACTCTATAAGACAAACTTACGGGGCACATTACAGAGAACACTGATCTTTACACTTCTTATGTTACTTTTCACAGTTCACACTACTCAGAGAGGGGACACGGTTCATGTGTGTTAGAAGGGTGTGTAAAACTCGAAACGAGAAGTGTAAAAATCTTCACCTTGTACACACAAAAATAAGAAGATATGCTAGTACAAACACAATGTACATTTTGCAGACATTGCAGTAATAGAAGCTAGGCATGACAGTAAAAATGCAGCCAGGCATCGAACAAAACGTTCATCATGAAGGGGTAAAAAGAATCATATAAAACATGAAGTTCAATCTCATTCTGTTTAGATCTAAGAAAATTTCATACAAGAAGCTACAGCTGGTTTATTTTTTCTTAATCGCCGAAAAAATCAGATCCTATATGCCTAATCTAGGGTTGGGCAATTTTTTTGCCCTGGATGAATGTGAAGATTTAGAGAACACAGTTTTTTAGTGAGCAACTTTTTAGCATCCTGTGAGCTAAATTTGTATCTACAGGATGATACTGAGGGAATATAATTTAAAGCCACAGTCTACATCCATCATAAAGAGGCGATACCTTCCGGTTTACATGTGACGATAATGCTTGCTTTCTCTAGCAGGTCTGTAGTCGACTTGCTCAACTCCAAGGCTTCGCTTCAAGTTCATGAACAAGCCTATGTGACGATGCACCCTTCCATTTCATTCACAAACGTCAGCTGATATAGCTGATGAAGCCTTCTAAAGGGAGCTCTCCTGCAGTTGATTCCCTCACATAGCGCCTCACCAATTACCTGAAAGTTGCATGATAGTGTGAGAAAAGTTTCTTTCTTGTTTTGTTTTTTTTTCAAGGCGTGAGGAAAGGTTTTGGAGTATGCAGATATGGTAAATGCCTTTGGATCAAGGTCAGTTCTGATTTTTACAGAACAATATTCATAATCTTCGCCTATAATGGAGTCGAGCAGACTTATTTTAACAGAACAAGTATTCATTAAGCTTGATCTTACAATGAATACATCATTTCATCGTCGAGAAAACCGACATTAAATAAACAACCAAACGATGCTCACCTAGCTCCCCATCTTCAAGCTCTTCGTTGTCTCCCTTTCTGCGAGAGCCATTATGGTGCTCTTTCTTATGCCTCTTGGTCTTACTATCATTGTCAGAATCAGGCGAACCTGCCTGCTGCTCCATCTTAAACACAAATCACAGATAGTCAGTAGTGAGATGAAAGAATCAATCACCGAGGGCAAACTGAAGTAGATGACACTATGTTTAATTTAGAAATAATGCATACTTGACCGGATTTCTTCCGTTCACTGCTATGTCTATAAGAACTTCTAGAACGATCTCTTTCATATTTATCAAAACTCCCATCATCCTCATCTTGATGGCGCTTGCGGTACTTCCTTTCCTTGTATCTTCCCGATTTCCGGTTCTCATTTGATGGAGAAACGCCACTAACATCAACATCGTCATCTTCCTCATCCCTTCCGAATCGTTCGAATCGTTCCTTTGCTCTGTCTCTGTCACGCTTCCTTTCTTTCTCACGTCTGTCCCTAGACTTTCTTTCCCTTTCTCTTTCTCTTTCCTTCTCTTTCATTACCTGATGTAATGAGGAAATAAATAGATAAAAAGTAAGTAAACACTACAGCCTAGACGATCTGTGAATACTAAGTTCTACTTTCCAAACCCTTTAATGCCTCACGCCCAACCACCCAAAGAAAGCAGGAGAGTCGATCTCAAGGTAGAAAATGCACTTTAGCTACGAAAAGTTCAAACCTTGTCACACATGACGGCGAGAAAGGGAGGTGCTCGCAGCTCAGTGGCTATATACAATACATCTTTACATTGTGTACTATAATGAAATGGTATTCAGCATATGTCGAGGGCATCATGCCCCAACCTGATAAGGCCTGACCACAACTGGGGCTAAGAGGCCCTCCTACTCAGTAACATATAGATCTTAGGTTGTTATCACCAAGTTTGGGGCATTCTTGTTTGAGGATCCAGCCAGAAAAATTAGAGCTGAATTGCAACTTCATACATAAACAAAGGAAATTAGAGGTTGCTAGCACACCACGTTTTAGTCCTCCTACTTGTTTTAATAGGATCCTTGTACGCCACTAATCACAGAGGAAACTTGCAATTTAATTCCGTGACAGTTACCTTTTCCTCTTTTCTCCTACGCTCCTTCTCCTTTTCTTTTAGTTCTACAAGGTACTCCTCAAATATCTGCCTGGAGAAAGCCTCGTCCCCTATAGACCTGACATAGGCAAAGAAGCATAGTGTTGGAAAGCAAAAGCAAGAAGCTTCACATTACCAATAAATCATATCGAATGAACTTTGAAATTCTGAAGAGGACAATAAAGAATAAACGAATCAGACCAATTAATCAGCAGACTGCTCTCTTGAGGCTTCCACCAAAGACAGACTATGGGTTACATATACTCAGCCCTATTCTAAACAGCAACTTTCTTTTACCCTCAAGGATAAGTCGATGACTGACTTAGACGTCCTACAACATATATGCTTGGTAGAAAAGTAACGCAGACAGAATTTATTGAATTTGATTTGTCATCTGGTTTGTTTAATTGTTCACTATGAGATCCTTAATATATGGCCTCATCTAGATATAATACATCAATAGTGTGGTGTACCTAAACTCTTCTCGGCCTTGAAAAAAGGGCAGAGAATCCTCCCACTGCGAATCAACAGTTATATCCTGCAATTAGAAAGTAAATTATCGTCAGTAAAATCTTTGATTACATCTAAACAAGCCAATATTAGCTTCATAATTTCCCTTATACCAGAAAATATACCTACCTTCATCGAACATAGGATGTTAAAAAATTCATCACCCAGGCGTTTACGCCTTTTGGCTTCTTTCTCTTCTTTTTCACGAACTCTCTCGAGCAACTCCTCAAAAACTACCTGCAAAGTACCATAAATTTGGAGTTTCAGTAACCACCAACTCACAGCAAGAAAAGTAAGGCAGGTGATAGAAGGAAGCCACATCAAGCACAAATAAATTTGTTTGCACTAGATCTACCCACACAGAGTCCTATGTTCCGATATGGACACATTAAACTAATTCAAGCTCTAAAGATTGTCATTGGCTACTCAGAACAAGTATTCCTACAAGAGGCCAAAAGAAAAGTAGGAGGTAAATGGCATAGGGCTTCAAGTGCTTAGAGTTAAGAAGAAAGATCAAGGCCCAACCTTCAAGTTGTACTCCGACACTGGAGGGGAGCTTATCTCATTGGCAATGGCAGCCTTAAAGTCTTCAAGAGTCCAAGTTGAAGATATGAAGACCTGCCATATTAGTCACTTTAGCTTCTGTGGAAAAATGCAAGTGTCAAGGCCAATATATTAACTTCAATGAGAAGTTTACCTTTTCAGACTTCACAGCATCCTTAATCTGGGTCCTAGCTTCTTGAAACTGCAGAACACCCAGGTTGGCACTTGTCATCAATAGATAATTGATAATTTTTCTCAGGTTCAACCATTTCAAGATGATAAATCAGGAAAAACTGTTAAATGGAAAATCTTCATTGACCAGAAATCTAAATTTCCACTTCAAAGAATGATCAGCTTTCGCAGGTTATGGATGACCCATTATTATTGTCGATCATATTCAGTGAGAATGCACGAAATTGCATAACACTGATCAAACAGCCAAGCAAAAGCAAAGCATCCCAAAGTGTATTATACCCCATGTTTTTGACAATACGTGACATTGTATAACTGACTAACCTGTTTGTTTAGCTCTTCAGCTACATCCTCAAACAACTCTTTTGGAGTCGAACCTGAGCTATTTGACGAGACTGCTAGATACGCAGGTAAATCTTTAACCTAAAAGACAAACAAGATAGATATCAAGATACCAATCAAACCATAGTAATATCATTAAGGTACTACACTTCCTCACTCTTCAACATCCAATATACTGAAACTCACACAAGGAAAAACAGAAAAAGATTCAAGATGTGAGCATGTAAACATTTTAACACAAAGACAGGGATACTCCTGTGTCCTTATAAGGAAATGAAATACATAACTGACCTTTGAGTGATACTCACGCCAATTTGTCTTGGCAGTGAGAGTGCAATCAGAGATATGTTCGTCCATCAACTTCCGAAATTCATCACGATTTCTGCGCTCAGCTTTCCTTACTTCTTCCTGGCAATTAGAAAAAACGGGGCATAGGAACAAATAAGGGTAATTGTGTTACATTCCTCAGTTCCCTGTAACACGCCTTTTTTTTGCAAATCAGGGGTGGGATGGGACCTATGTTTAACCAGATTACCAGAATAAATCTTCACAGAAGAACTTTTTGAAATACATCACCAGATCACAATGAGAGGGCCCTTAAGTTAAGAGCAGAGAAGGACGTTGTTATTCGTTTAAAAAAACACAACAAAGCCTTAGACCCAAAAGAAATTTGGATTTTGAAATTCATGATTTACATCTATTACGGAGATTTCCACCCATGTTTCTCTCCCACATTCTCTGAAATATAAGATAGAAGTGTGGAAATTGTAGTTGAAATCAAACTAAAGATTTTCAAATAAGATTACACTTGGAAGGCTTATAACTTAGACATAGATCTCAGGAGAACGAAGAGCTAAACTAAACATGAACAGGGACGAAAAGAACAATAAATTACCTTCTGTATTCTCCTCTGCTCTTCCTCTTCCTTCTCCAAATCACCAACATATTCCTGCAAGCATACATGTAGAGCATCAGCTCCGATAGAGACATGAGCACATTAAACAAACCTATGAGGGAAGATAAGGATAACACCTGAAAGAGTTTCAATCTATCCATTGTTTCAAGTCGTGAACATCTCTCATCAGCCTCCAAACGGTCCTTAACCTTCCGCCATTGACTATTTCCCTAGAGCACACAAAAAAGAGTCAAAACCAAACATACCATCAAGGATAGAAATCAGGTTGCGGAAAATTGGGTAAAAGCTACAGAGGGAAGATGGACTTCAAGGGTTAGGATGAGAAAGTTGTCAGACCACAGAAGGATTACCTTGATGAAGTCACAAGATTCTAGGAACTTCCTATACTCCATTATAAACCGTAAATGGTCTTCTTCTGCCTTTGCCCGTTCCTAGACATACAAAATCAAAAGAGGGATCTGGCAAGTCAGTAAAAATTGGCTATCTATTATCCAATATCAGAAGAAGGATCTAACTCAAGTCACAGAAACTACCTAAAGCATTCACATTATGAAATTCCATACTAGTTCAGCATTAGATTTAGTGTGAAAAGTATGAAACCAGTAGAAAGCTCACCTTATCTTCAAGTTCAGCTAAGTACTCTTCAAACATATCCTCACGGTCTCTTGCTCGATCAATGGCATTGAAACGTTCATCACTACCAAATAAAGCTACAGCTTTGCTGTTTACAAGAGAGATGATTAAGGCAAATACTAACAAGTACACAAAGTCAAACAGAATAAGAGGTACCACACTAACCTCCATCTTGTCATTGAAGTTAATTCACTGCATTCCTGAAGAAGGAAAAAAAAAAAAAAAAAAAACAATTAAGGGAAGGCCTAGGAAAGAAAAAGACAAAACATGCATTGTAATTCATAGTGGATCGTGGCATATACTTCCAGCATCTTTCTAAAGTCCTCCTTTGCCTTTTTGTTTCTAGCACGCCTTTCATCAGCCTCCTGCTTCTTTTTATGAGCCAAGTACTACACAAAAGATGATTTTAGATGTCAGAGGGCAATTGTTATTTAAAGCTTGGGCAGTTCCAAGAGTAGAGGTACAAAATATAAGCTGAAGTTAATCAGATTTAGAATAGCAGGTCTTACCTCATTGAAAGCTTGCTTCCGTTCTCCAAGTGATTTCAGAGCACCATATCTTTTGTCACTGATAATCAACCTCATACACTGAATTGATAAAAAAAAAAAAAAGTCACCACATGACACGTATAGCCAAGGACAATAACCTTTGAAGGACAATATTGTTATCATTATAACAGGTCTACCTGCTCCCATGTCCAGTCAGATTCTACATTTGCAGATTCGAGAAGGGTTTTAAAAGCTTCTTTTGCTTCCTGAACAATAAAGAGAAAAAAGAAATAAATAAGATACAGACCAACTAGCTGAATGAAAATAACCCCGTCCAACAGGAGCAAATCTCATGCCAGACCTGTTTGGTAGCATATGTTGGTGGTTGATGTTCAACTAGCTTGTCATTTCCGGCAGAATCCTGTATCCCTCCACTAATGCTTGTGCTTTGGTTGGCTTCCTGAAGCAGATAACCAATACAGTCTTAATGGCAATGTGAATCGGAGTATGCAAAGCTAGAAAAATGCCATACATTCGATAAAAGGAGTTGCAACCTCTGTGTCCTGCCCCCTCAGAGTTTGTAACGAATCTGCAGCTTCTTGAGACGAAGGAGCAATAGGATTATTCCTACAGAACCAAAACATAACTCCATTAGCACATATGAAAGCTGCTTCATGGCATCTACATTATAGAAAGACCTCTTACATTGGAAGAACTGCAGTCTCAGTTGTTGCAGCATTAGCGTCAGCAGATTCATCGATAACTGCAGACAAATTTTCTGCAGGTGAACCAACTTCGGCTGCATTTGTCTGAATCCCGTTGTCTTCGCTTGGCAAATTAGCCACGCCTGGAGAAGAAAACATTGGAGATGTCCGAGGAGCAGCCTCAGGTGTCACTCCAACAGGGGTTGAGTTAAGCAAAGAATTATCAGCATTGCTGGGAGTTCTAACATCAGAGAGAGATGCAGATGGTAAAACATGAACATCTACAGCAACTGCATTAGTGCAAGATCCCTTTTCTGCCTGCTCCCGTGCTAGCTGCAAAAATCAAGAGTCAAGAAATTGAACTTCTGGAAAGTTGCGGATGCCTATATAAGTACATTTTACAAGTCTAAATGATACTGTACACAAAACAGAGAGAAAGCCAAACAACATTAATTGGAAACAACCTTGAGCTCTTCGGGAATTGACCACTTTGACTGTTTCGTAACTTTGTTATAGAAGTATCTGCACCACAATCAAACTACAATGTAAAGGCATTCACGTTTCCCATACTTGAAAGATCAGCCTCTCAAATAATTTAGGAATCTAGATGGAGCAGTGGAAAATGATGGAAGTGAAAAGTCTAGCTCACGTTTTTCCATCAAGGCTCGTGTACTCCTTCCAATCAGTAGTAGCATCAGCCCTCTGACAAAGCCACAATAAGAACATCAGAATGCAGAAACAGATCAGAATCCAAATATTCACATTTATATGATGTTGGTAAAGAATTTGGCCAAAATAGAATTGGTCTCCCTGGCTTCTCAACCACTAAAATTTCACTTATGTATTAGGCTAATTTTTGTTAAAACCAAACAGTAGTGGTTTTGCAGACAGGACGCATGTAATCCAAGTGTACGTCCAAATCTGCATTATCTACAACTTTGTGAATTCTCTACATCCAAACATATAGCACCAGGTAAAGTTTTAGGAAGACATTTCCATCAAATATACTTTCATGTTTCACCTTAATGAAGGGCTGGCAAAGCTCCTTTTTCTTTTCAATACTTGTGACAGTAGTAGAAAATCAAAGAATAACAATGGAATCTCATAACATTTGACCTACAAGAAAATAGCAACACAAATTCTACAATGAGACGGTCATGTACGATGAGACCACTTACCAGTTCTCAATAGTAACTTGTTTATTTTCAAAGTAACGTAATCTTAAATAGCACAGTAATTAACAAGAACTTACTAATTTTCAAAAAGAATTTAATTTCGTAAGTGTCCTAGTTAAAAATATGTAATTAATTCAAATGCAACAGACTACTATTTCAAAAGTACCTCATTATTTAGGCATAAACAAAGAGGATTTAAGTGGTCTCATCCCTCATCATATGAGACAATATCAAACAAGAATAACTGAAATAGCAATCCATGACATGGATCCAGATATATCCGCCAAAGTTATCAAAAAAATAACGAATATATAACTCCTATGATCTATATCAAAGCGTCACAAATATATACATCCAAACTTAATGGAAACAAATACCTTAAACTACAAAGCGATTGGGATTTAATAGTTAAACAGCAACCCGTGGTGTAAATTCAGTGAATATTTGGACATGAGAGTAAAGTACATAAATTTCACCAACCTCAATTGTAGACCACAACTCTAAAGGCTTCTCCCAGGTAGACTTCCTGGTCTTCTTGTTGTAATAATATCTGACCAATAAAAAATTTAAAGTCAGTCTATGCTTTTGTTATAATACCTCAAAAAAAAAATGCTTTTGTTATAAAGAACAAATTCCAAAAAACTGATTTCTGATCAACATAGGCCGAATAACAGCTACAGCGGAATGACAATCATACACATAGTAGAACATTCTAACAGTTTTAAAACGTCAACAAAAAAGGCACATTGAACTTATCCAAGGACAGTGACATCTGCCACTTTGACATATTTACATTATTTATGTACACTAATTTTAGATTTCCCTTCAAACTTTTCAAAAATATCTATCAGTAACTTTAGCGAGGCCTTTGTATCAAAAGATCTCTCCATAATCCTATACTTTGATATCAGGGTCTTTAGTGTCAAGGTAAATTTATGTTTTTGTATGAGCTAGCAAAGCAATTAAAGTTCTCATCAAATTGTAGCCATGCACTGTATCAACACTGCATTTAAATTTCGGAAATAGCACGCCATAAATTCAACCACATTACCCCAGTCCCCAATGAAAGAATGGCTCCTGGCCTATGGCAAAGTTATAGGAGAATTGGATGTACGCAACTTTACCCCTATGCTAGAAACAAACTGGAAGTTATTTCGAGATGTCCCACAATGAAAATTATGTCGAGTTGCATAGGTAGACTACTACTTCACAGTTTAAGAACCGCAGACAATTTAGTGAACCATTTTTCTATATTCGATCATTCCCAAGCCATAAAATAGTGATTATTTGGCTCCACTGGAAATGGAAATAGTAGTCTACCTTGAAGGCATACTCGGATTCAAACAGAAATAATCACAATATCTTAAGATTAAGCAAATGTGGACATCCTCGCAATATACTTCAAAGAGAAGCTCAAAGTATGAATCACTCAAAACAACTGTTGCTACCTTGAAGGCATCAGCAAAAATATACTAGACTTAGTAGTTAGCACACACAACAACAACAGAACTATACTAGACTTTTCAGTTAGCACACACCACCACGGTACCCCAATGCCTCAAAGGCGCCCGCCGATGGCAAGGTAACGGGTGGACGGATACTCGGATTGTACACAGCCTTATCCCTATGTTGAGATCATAGAGGCTGTTCATTATAGACAGCATTAATCCTGTCTCACTGCAATTACATTAAAACAGCACTGAAAGGATTCTTGCCAAAGCCACAATCTAATTCTTATCACTGAACATTTTGCTATGTACGCTTAGTGAGCAAACCTTTTTCAACAGCCTTTAAAAGAAGCTGGCTACTAAATTAAAAAAAAAAAAGTTGTCATGCACACATGCCACTAACAGAACTTCTTTTTGCCACCACTACCAGAATGCCAACCCAATTCCTTAGAACGATTCATTGGTGGAAGGAAGACACCCCGTTAGGATTTAGGACTAATAACCTAGGTCAATGTTCACAACCAAGATCCAATTACAGGATGGCTCTTCCTCTCCCTAAAAAGAATCACCAAAATAGTACAGATCGAAAGCAAATACCTTCTTCCATTCTTCATGTGTTCCCTCCAGACCGAAGAGGATTTTTCAGAAGGCTTAGCCTGAGAATCAGTTGCCTGATAATTGAAGGGGGGGGGGGGCATTAGATCATTTATGGTATTTAAAGCATGCGACAATTAAATCTATTAATTGTCTATCAGTATGCACAAGAATTTGTGAGGCAATAAACCCACCAAATTAGCAGGAATAGATGGTGAAGGCTGTCCCGTCTGTTGCACTGGTGTAAATAAAGGACCCTGGTTCGCAGGAGGTATCAA
>JBBYHQ010313107.1:0-16887 GCA_038382645.1 Spergularia azorica | reverse complement strand
GATTGATTGGGCTTTTCCTTCTCTTCAGCCCATTGTGCGAACTGGACTTCTCTCATCGCCAGTCCTTCTTCCAGCGCCAAGACAAAAATATTTTTGTCATCAACAAATGCCCCCCTTTTTTTGTGTTGCTGGGAATTCGAAGCGACACGAAAAATGAACTTTTGTCTCATAATGTTAAAGGAATTTGATTATTGTGAATCAAAATATCGATTGTAACTCTTATTATTTTGAATAAGAAAACCTGTTACTGCCAAAAACATATTCATTTAATCTGAATGAATACAATTTGAAACTTTGATTAATCTCACTTGTTCTGAAATGAGATGTTGATTACAAGGTTTACAGCCTCATTAATTCTGAATGAGACATAAATCCCTAGAACTTCATTTGTAAGAATGAAGTCTTAATCGCGAAGATCACCACCAGGCCATCCTTCTCCAATTCCCCCTCGGTGGTAGAATGGTGGGATTTGCCGTAGCTCTCGTTGTCTTTGGCGATGTAGGTTGATTGGGGATTGTCCTTTGGTCTAATCGTGGTGAGCTTGGGTCGCGGCTTAAACTTGTTCGAATATTTTTTGAACCTGAAGAACTTATCGCGCTCAATCGGATCATCTTCAAACTCGTCGTCACTGCACGCTCCGAACCAGTAGGCTTGTTCCCCTTCGTCTGCGTACTCATCCCAGGTTTCACAGGTACAGAAGTACACAATTCTCTTCCCTCTTTCCTCAATCCTTCCTCTATACCATCCCGACCAGTAGTTGCGGTGATAATAGAGCAGAGAATTTTGATATACAAAATTCTCATCGGGCTTGAAGAAACTTTGGGCCATGATCTTCCCCCATCTCTTACATGTCCCCATGACATTCATTCCGTCATCATACTCCAGTTTTGGGATGATGAAGTTGGTCATCAAATCCTCATTTGATAGGACCGTTGCCCGACTGTCATGATTATCACCATGGAACTTCATTTCTGGCAGTTCCCATTTCTTGAGATCGGGGAAGTGTTTATCCATTGTTGCCTGCCACTTTTTCGTTGCAGCAGCCTCCCTGATAAACTCCTCTTGATCCTCCTTCATGATGTTGCATCGGAGGTGATGGTTTGGACATTCTTCTCCGTAAGGTCCCACGTCATCTGAGTGTAAGACAAACGGAATAACGTCGACAATACGAATGGGTGACGCTCCCTCTCGTGGGATATATTGGTATTGGTAGGGGTTAATGTGAACCCAAAAGTTAGTCGCTGGTTGTCGTAACCAGGAATGTTCAAGTCGTTTGTTGCATAAACTGCCATTTCTGTGGGAGTTTAGTGAAGAAGAAGGAGAAAGGGAAAAAAAACTCTTCAAATATTTCTGATATTCGAAGTGTGACTTATGATTTTTTGCTTGCCCTGTTCTTTCTTTTATATTAGAATTCTTGGCGGTTTTTTCTGGCGCCGTTGAGAATTAATGATTTGTGGAAGTAGAACAGTTTCTGGAAAACTGCTTAATGGGGAGATTAACTGCCTTTAACATTAATTACCCATGATTTCCAATGTACCTTGGATTAATTATGACCCTTGGTGCAACAAATCATTAATTAGCGTGCATTACATTTTACTAGAATGTCTGATTATAGAAAAAGCAATTTTATGTTGACCCTTTATATTCCTTATTTATAACTTAATTTCATAAAATAAATAAGTTTAAAATAAAGGACAAATTATGTTGACCCTTTATATTCCTTATTTATCAACAATCGCTCTCGCCACTCTAAAGTGACTGGCTCACTGGAGAAAGTAGGCATAAACTTTGATGACCTAGCATAGAAGCGATGGACTCCCTCCCCTTGACTTTGCCATTTTTTATTCTTTGCTGGTGCACACAGCCACCACGCGTGGTTATGATTCTCAACTCTTGCTTTCCAGAGGTCGCAAGCACACCACTGGGGATCCGCCCAACTCTATCTCCTTCGTGTACCATTCTTGCCAAAAAGTTCTGTGATAGAAACAGATCGAGTTTCTATACGCCAGATCTTCATCTGGTTTCAAGAAGTTCACGACCATAAGCTTTCCCAAATGCTTACATACTGCCAAAAAGTTCATCCCATCCCTCCCATCTAGCCTGGGAATGATGTGTTGAACCATGATGTTCTCATCAGTGAGCACATCATTTTTACTTGAATTACGGCCCAGATCTGTGAACTGTAATTCCGGCATTGGGTCTTCAAGCTTACCATAATAGCGGTAAACCGTTGCTTCCCACATATCTGCTAGTTTTGAGATTGTTTTGAATCTCCTCCTGTCCCTTTCCAGCTTATTACATCTGTGGGCGTGGTTGAAGCACTTGATTGGGTATGGAACACCTAGCTTCGAATATGCCATGTTCTCAACCTTGGTATAGTCCATGAGGCTCGATGGCCTGTTTCGCCATCTCGATGGACGGTGGAACCAAAGTTCCGAATTTTTGACTGTTGGTCTGTCAAAATGGGGTAGTTGGGTGTCTGCTCTAACACGGTGATTTTCAGTGAAAAGAGGGACTATAGCAACTGGATCAACCATGATTTGATGGTTGATTTTTCTGATGTATAATTCTTTGATTTTTCTGAAATCAATTTATAAGGTAATTTGGAGATGCACATTAAATAGAAAATGGGACTTCAATTATGACTGAAAGTGTAAACCCAACGACTTCCGAGATAAACTCTTTGAAATCTACCCGGAAGATGTACGGCTTTCTAGAAAAGGCAAAGTAATTTATTACGAACTACTTTCCTAACCATACATGCCATAAATGACTTTAAATACGATAAAGTTAGTTATGTAACCCGTCTTATTAAATATCACACAAATGCATCTGATTACATCGGTTTGGTTTTTGTGAACCAGACATCACACGCGATAAGATCATGAAACCAATCATAATACTTTGGCATATCTCTAAACCAATGCGGGTATCGCGTTCTATTGAATTTTTGGGCGTTCTCCCACTCTTGACACAAGCATCTGTACTTGATCAACTTTCCACCTTGATTATGTCTTCCTCTATATATCGCTGTATAGCTTGGCGCCACATACGTATATAGTTTGTTTGCATAATACAATGTGAAGTTGGGCTTAAGGAAGTTAGGAGAAATCCAAATGCCCCAGGCTTTGCAAACCGCGGCTGAGACTATTAGATCAATCCTCTTTAATCTTGGAAAACTATGTTCCACCATTAAATCTTCATTGGACAATACTCGAATTGCCCCATGACTGGCCCTATTGAACTTGACTTCTCCTTTGGTTATTTGACAAAAGCAGGCCTTCATCGCCTTATCCCTTCGCTCCTCTAACTCGAGAGAGACCTCCTGCTTATCCTTTTCGGTTTCATCATGCTGAGATTCGTGATTAAAGCATGGTGAATCTGGTGCAGGCCATGAGAATCTCTTCTTCAAAACATAACCCTTAATATTGACATTAAAGTAGTAAATGTCTTGAATATAATCTGGCTCATCATGAAACAATTCGTATGTCTGCATGATGTCTTCATCTTTCTCATCCAACTTACCATGACATTTGGTCAAGGTTGTGTGGTATTTGAATTCCTTTTTACGTTGATCAAAGGGAATTGATTTTAAGGCTAGATGATGGAAAAACAATGGATTCCTATCTGGAAATACTTCCATGTTTATGGTTAGAATTTGAATTTATGATTTTCTCAATTTTGTGAGAAAATGAATAGCATTGTAAATTTAAAGGCTTGAGTGCGTCAAAAACCCTTAAATTCCGGATTCTGTTTGGGCAGACTCCTAGATCTTTTAAAATTTAAGTAATTAAAAACTTTGTTAATTACTCCAAATTAGAGGAAATTAATAAACAACTTTATATTAAAATTTGCAATACAAAGCATTTCATATTAAATTCCCATAAAAACTACATTAACATAACTGTTGACAATGATAGTTCCTAAGGCGATGGCCTTTTGTAGTCACTATTGTTCTCACTGTCATCAGCGTCGGAGTAGTATGACTTTTCAATGCGGTCTTGTCTGTAACCACCATTTGCCTCTGGGAGATCCCAATCCAAGTAGGTCTGACTATCATCGGAGTCAGTTCTCTCGCTACTTGGGCTATCATCACTTCGGAGGTCATCTTCTGCGGCCTTCATTGCCGATAGCAAGGCCTTTCTTGATGGCCAGCTTCTCTTTGCCCCAGCCCGCTTGGCACTCTTGCCCCTGACTCTTTGTTTCTTGAGTGCAGGACGGGGTTGGCTCCTTGCCTTCCTCTTTTTTGAAGAGGATGCTTTCTGGGGGTGCCTTATGGTGACATCTCTCTGTGAAGATGGCTTGTTTTCTAACTCTGCCATCCCTTCAACCTTCTCATCGCTTTTGGCAATGATTTGGTGTGATATAGCCTTGTCATTTTCATTTCTTTTGCTCTCGTGACTTGACTCAATTTGTTTTCAAACGGAGTCGGATTTGTTTGTAGACATCTTGATTGTGAAGATGCTTTTGGGAGGAGGAAATTTTGTGGGAAGTTTTTGTTGTGAAAATATGCACAGAGAAAACTTCTCAATTTATATTATGTTAGGAGACTCATCATATTCTGATGACGGGTCTTTTCAGAAGAAATACCAAGAGTCGTTTTACCTCGACCACGTATTTTCTAGCGGGTAAAAATGGACTTTGGGAAACGTAAGTAATGATGATTTTCTTTAAACGAAGCTTCCTTAATTAAAAAGAAACCGCTTAAACTCCCCTATCGGTAGAGAGAGAGAGAGAGAGAGAGAGAGAGAGAGAGAGAATGCCTTTACTTTTTAAATTATGGATGATTTACCATAACAACTTTTTAACCGTACCAGTTGTTCAATGAATTTAGGCAATTTATGAAATTCGAAAATAACTGTCCTTCCAAAGCGGTATCGTTTTACTGCCCAAATTTAGGTTATAAAAGGGGAACTGGGTTTTCCAATTGACAAACACCAAATTCTCATTTTATTGCATATCTTCCTACATTCGAGTAAAAAGAAATTCCCCTCTTTCAGACAAAAATGAAACAAAGACCAGACATTCGTCTCAGCCTTCGTTACCCCAATTCATATGTGGGGGGTGCTAGAAAACTTGTTGATGCGATCAACAAGTACCAGAAGATTTACATCCCCAATTACTTCTGGCATTTTGGTTCTCCAACCGATGAGGAACCACTTCCAAGTGGGCAAATTGGGCCATGTTTCATTTGGAAACGTAGAGCAATTGAGGGTGTTGACTCTGCTGAAGTCAAGGAAGCATTAAACGACATAATGCACTCACCCGAATCACTACCTTTGGTTTACCATACTAAGGTACAACCCTGCCGTCTCCCCAATGTGACCAAGCCTATTAAGGGATGGGTTGGTGTGTCGAGCGACTCTCCTCATTTCATGCCCAATGGGAAGAACAGAGGCTCTTCCATTTCTTAAGGTTAGCATGTTACGCCTGCATTCCTTTTGATGGTTCATTTTCCACTGCATTTATGTCTCTGTGGGATCCAACCATGAATTGCATCGTCACTAGGGCTGGTTTTATGACCGTTACCCTAGCTGATATCGCTTGTATCACTGGACTTTCTCCTAACGGAATCAGTGGCAAAGCTCTGTCAACCATGGAATGTGTCCCTGCAGCCGTGTATCTTTATGATGCGGCTAATTTCATATATGATGGAATGTTAAAGCCCAACGCCTCTGGCTTATCGTTTTCAACTTTGATTAGTGCATACGCATCTTCAAAAGAGGCGGTAACACAGGAGGAAGCCGTACTCTTCCTCATTTTTGCCCTGAGTGGCCTGTTTATGCCGCGCTCTGGCAATGTTTCAAAGTCTTTTATGGTTCTCGCTGCGAACTTAGTTGTTGCAGAGGCAAAACTTCTTGCTCTAGGCCCAATTTTGCTAGGGTCTTTGTACAGATGCCTCTATCGCTGTCGTGCCCTATATTTAGGGAATGAAGATCCACTAGGTACCCAAAACCTACTCCCCTTATCAGGCCCTCTGTGGCTCTTAACTTGTTGGGGAGTTATGTATTTCCACCATCTGCTCAACTTCACCTCGGAAGTTCATTGTGATGATTGTCTGTGCTATGGCGATTTCGCCTTTCGCGCTGTTGATGACAAAATAGGTGTCCACCCTCGACAGATCATTGGGTACTTGCTGGGAGTAACCTCCTATGGGTACCCACTCCCTGTTGCCTGGAACATGTTCCTTTTGGCTAAACAGGACAAGCTTGATCAAAATCATTGGATTTACCGTGCTCTCCCCCTTTGGATGCAACGCTTAGACATCACTCCTCTTGGGATTTTCGTCTCTTCTGAGGCTAGGGATGCATCTTTTGATGGCGGCTTTTGGTCGAGTGTACTTCAAACAAGAGACCTTTATGCCTTTGAGCCTGGTTCTCTGGGATTTGAACTTTACAATCCGCAGTTGGTAGCACGACAGTTTGGGTTAGTACAAGGGCTTGTCGTACCCTTCTATCAAACTCAAAACAGGCCTTGGTGGGACCGGAAAGTCTTTTCTGAAGACAGTGTATTAACCAGCAACATTGTGACCATGTCATCTCTTGTTCGCCCAGAGTCTTGGCGCTGGTATGCTCATGAGACTGCACAGTTCAAACACTGGTGGCATCAAATGCTTTATATCAAGGGTACAATTCGTATTGTCAACCATAAACGGTTCTCTTCATTCCTTATCATAGACGGTAAGTTTTATGCCTTACGCTGATCAGTTACTTCATTTTTGAATTGATTTATGATCAAGTCCTAATTTGTTTGTGTTTTACAGAATCCTCGACCAAACAAGTGCGGTCTCTAGTGACCTCAACCCAAAAGGAGGAGACAGTCCCTGATATTTCTGATCAAGAGAATGATCCTACTTCAGGTTCATCCAATTCTCTGCCATTGGTGATTACTGAGGAACCTGAGATTTCTATTCCTCAATTTGTAGAGGATTTTGAAGTCTTTCCTGCTGAGGAGAAAGCGCCATCGTGGCAAAGGTCTCAAAAGAAGAAAAAGGGTGATACTGCGCCGGCCTCAGATGTCATTGAATCTGATGATGACAAGCCTTTGGCATCCTTTTTAGACAAGAAGGTAAAAACGTCACCCCCTATTTCCCCACTTTCAGCTGGGCAACCCTTTAATCCTGGAATTCCAGTGGCTTCCCAAGACAGAGGCCATTTCAAGACTGTTCATCCAAGGAAACCTTTTAGGAGAAATAAAAAGGGTTCAACTTCATCAAAGCATGCTTCAAGCTCGGTTCCCAAGGTGAAGGGTGATAAGAAAAGAGGGAGAGAGACTTCTGAGCCTGCATCAGCCTCTCCTCAACATCCTTCTAAGAAAGTGGCTGCGCCTGAACCTCCTAAGGAGATTCCAGAAGAAATGGTGGTTGAAACAACAGTTTCGACACAAATTCCTTCTCCTGTGGTAAAGGATATGCCCCTTTCTACCTCAGTTCCTTCTTCATCATCACCAAAGAAGGTTCCCGAGACTGCTGAGGAGCAGAGCGTCCCTGAAATCATCCCAGATTGTTCCGTAAATCAGGTATAATTTGGCAATTTTGTATTTAATCATTTCCTTATGTCACTGGTTAATCAGCCTTATTTTGCTCTGTAAAACAGGTTAATGAGCCTGTTATAGAGGGACCACTTCCTTCTCCTAAAAAAGGAGCAAGTGACAATGCGGAGGAAACAAATAAACAAGCATTTGGCACAGGTATTTTCTTTAATTTTGAAAGAAACTGCTGCTTATTATTTTATACACTTTTTCTGATAATGAAAATAACTTGTATCTACATTTACAGAAATGCTAGCATCACTGAGTAGCCAAATAGGGAGCATACTTCAGACTAATGCATCGCCTCCCAGGGAGCAAGTTGACGTTCCTGCTTGCCTTGCTGAGCTAGAATCCGATTATACTTTCGAATCAGATGCTCTCGCGCTGATTGATTATTTGAATCAATTACAAGGTAGTGATGAAGTGATCTGGCGTTCTTTGATCCCTATGTTGCAGACTGAGGTGGTTGGGAAACAGAAGAAACTGGTTGCCCTTCAGCAACAGGTCACCAAAATGAGTGCTGTGCTACCACAGTTGCAGGCCACACAAGACAAACTATCGCCTCTTATGGCTGATGTTGCAACCAAAGAGCGTACCAGCATGGAAATAAAAGAGAGGCTCTCCCAAGTTCAACAGCAAATTGATCTATTGGAGGCTGAGAAACAAACTTTAATTCAACAACTCTCTGTGACTCAAACAGATCTCCAGCAACTTGGTTTGCAAAATCAGCCACTCAGAAGCATGTGAAGGGATTGCTGACCCAAGCACAAGAACTTCAAAAGGTAAAGAAAGACATTCAAAGCATTCGTAGGGCAATGAGTGTAGCGCTGGGATTGGTATCTCAAACTTTTCGTGTGATGACGACACCAACTCTACCATGAAGCTGTGGGCTCTTCTGGAATTTCGAAGAATTGTTCTTCATAGGCTTCCAACGTACTTTTGCTTAACTCTTGTCCTAACTCCAACTCTCTTTTTTGTTCTTGTAAACTGTCATATAATTGGATATGTAGTTTTTTAAATTCTGGACCATGTTGCTCCCAAATTGATGGGTAAAACCTTTTAAGATATTTTGCATTCAAAGGTCTGGTCGAAATCTTTCCCTTCCTTGATACTAGAATGTATGAATTTCCAAGACATTCCTTAAGAATTTTGAAGGGTCCCGCCCATTTTGGCATGAATTTACCTAATGCGGGATCTTTGTGGCCCGATGGTAAAATCATTTTCCAAACCAAATCTCCTTTATGAAAAGATTTAGCTCGAACCTTTTTATTATAAGCTGCTGCCACTCTGTGTTTTTGCAACTTCATTCTTTGTGCGGCCTCAAACTTACTTTCTTCGGTATCTAAATGCTCAATACTCATCGCTTCCAAATACTCTTTTCCGAAGAGCTCTGATTGTTTGGCAACTCTTGCTGATTGAACAACAACTTCTGCCGGAACCACCGGATCATGACCATAAACTAACTCAAAACGAGAAATGCCAGTCACATCTCTCTTCGATGTTCGGTATGCCCATAAAGCATATCGCAGTTTCTCATGCCATTTCATAGAGTTCAACTCGATCATTTTTCGTAGACCAGCGATGATAGTTTTGTTTGTGGATTCAGCTTGACCATTTGACTGTGCATAATATGGAGTAGAGTGTATGACTTTAACTCCAAATTTGGTCAAGAACTCCACATACGGGTCACTGCTGAAAACACTCGCGTTATCCACAGTGATTGACTCCGGAATCCCAAACCTTATAAAGATTTTTTCCTCGAAAAACTGTAAAACAGCTTTAGTATCTAGTTTTTTGAAAGGTTCCGCTTCAACCCATTTGGTAAAATAATCTGTAATTACCAACAAGAATTTATGATTCTTGGATGAGTTGGGTTTTATTTCTCCAATAGCGTCCATTGCCCATCCACGGAAAGGCCATGGCTTAAGAACACATTTCATCGGCGCTGTGGGTGCTAAAACGATTGGGCCAAACTTTTGACACTTTTCACACCCTCTTGCATATTTGATGCAATCTTTCCTCATAGAGGGCCAATAAAAACCGATCTTATGCAATGGCCATCGCATTTTTCAATCCATTTTGATGAGCCCCACACAAACCGTCATGGACTTCTGCCATCGCGGTAAGTGCCTCTCCTGCATCAACACATTTCAGGATTTGGCCATCAATATCTTTTCTAAAGAGTTCATTTCCAATTAAGAAAAAGTTATTGGCAGCCATTCTGACCCTGAATGGGACCTCTTTGTTATATGGATCCTTGAGATACTCGATTATCTCATCTCTCCAATCTATTTCGGAGTTAAGAACCTCAATGCTATTTATGACATTGATAGGGTTATTTTCACTCCATTCGGTGAAATTCTTCAATGGGCTTAGAGTCCTTCTCAGAAGTGTCACCGAATCATCTGGAGTTACAACCATTTCTTTTGATAATGCAAACCCAGCTAATTCGTCTGCGATATGATTGATATCGCGAGGAATATGGTGAAATTCAACTCTTTTGAATGTGCCCACCAATTCCTTTACACTTATATTCCCCAGTAACCTGGTTTATGACCAACTGGGAATCCCCAAAAACGCGGACTTTTTCCACTCCCATGTCTTGGAGAATTTCAAGCCCGATAATCAGAGCTTCATATTCCGCTCTATTATTTGTGCATTCGCCTTCTAGCGTTATGGCTAGCTTTGTTGTATGCTCTTCAGGGTCAATAATGACGACCCGTGCCCCTGCAGTTGTTCTGGTTGATGACTCGTCGAAGAACAAAGTCCAAGAGTCCTTTGGATCCTCAACAACTTGCTCATCGCTTGGGTGCAAAGCCAGAAAATCTGCAAGTCCTTGACCTTTAACTGCCTTTTGAGGCAAATAGACAAAGTCAAATTGTAGTAAATGGAGATGCCATTTGCATAACCTTCCTTTAAGGAAAGGTTGCGATAAGAGATATCTGAGTACATCCGTAGGTGACACTACCTCAACTTTAAAAGCCATGAAGTAATGTACCAATTTGACCGATGCATCATAGAGACATAAACACCATTTCTCTGCCAGTGTATATCGTCTTTCTGTATCTTGCAAGATTCTACTTAAGTAAAATACTGCTTGCTCATGTCCTAACTCATTTTCTTGAGTTAGAAGGCTCGCAATAGAATCCTGAGTGACCGAAAGATAAATTCGTAGGGGCCTGCCATTCTGTTTTGGAGGTAGAATAACAAGAGGACTTGCAAGTTGCTTTTTAATTTGGTCAAAAGCCTCATGGTGCTCCTTTTCCCACACGAATGAATCTTCTTTCTTTAGTTTCAGGAGGGGTGAAAAGATCTTTGTCTTCCCAGCAAGATTAGCCATAAACCTCCTTACGTAATTGATCCGCCCTAGGAATCTCAGTAACTCCTTTTATTTGAGGGCGGCGATGCAGCCAAAACGGCTTTAGCTTTATTCTGATCAATCTCGATTCTCTTTTTGTGAATGAGGAATCCAAGGAAATTCCCGGCTTTTACTCCGAACGCACATTTAAGTGGGTTCATTTTCAAACCGAATTCCCTCATTCTCTGGAGTGATTGCCTCACATGGGCCCGATGTGACACCAAGTCATGTGATTTAATTAACACATCATCTATGTAAACCTCCATGAATTTTCCGATCATATCTTTGAAGATCTCATCCATGGTTCTTTGGTAGGTTGCCCCTGCATTTTTTAATCCGAAAGGCATAGCTACCCACTCATAGATTCCCATTGATCATGGGCATCGAAAGGCTGTTTTATGACAGTCTTCCTCAGCTATTCTAAATTGGTGATAGCCAGCATATCCGTCTAGCAATGAGATATATTCGAATCTCGATGCGGCATCTATTAACATGCCGCTACTGGCATAGGATATTGGTCTTTAGGAGTTGATTTATTTAGGTTTCTGAAGTCTATACAAACTCTAACCTTTCCATTTTTCTTAATAATGGGTACTATATTTGCAATCCACCGCGCATACTTAATTGGTCTTATGAAGCCAGCCTTCAGTAATTGCTCCACTTCCTCCTGGATTTTAGGCAACAATTCAGGCGCCAACCGTCGAGGTTGTTAAGCAACTGGTACAAACCCCGGCATAATAGGTAACCGATGTTCGACCACTTCTCTACTCAAACCTGGCATCTCACTATGAGACCAAGCAAAGCAATCTTTAAACTCATGAAGAATAGCAATAAATTCTGCTTGCTCTTCTTCAGGGAGCAGTTTGCTAATATATGTCATCCTTGGGTTTTCTTTAGACCCGAGGTTCACTTCAAGTAACTCATCAGTTACATTTTGCCTGATGTCATCACTTTTTGCCCATACTTTCTCTTCTTCCTCTTCAACTTCGAAAAAAGAATCATGATCAGCCGGCGATTCATCAACCGTCATTACATTAAAAGTAAGACCGAATTTCTCCTGGTAATGTGACCAGAATATTTCATCAATCGTTTCATCATTAGCCAAATGAGGGTCATCTTTACAATCATTAATATTAAAATCCATTAATAAACTAAAATGATTTTTACAGAATAAACAGAGCTAAATGCTGAACTCTGCAACCTTATCGCCATCTTCTGAGTCACTCAAATCGCATTGATGACTAAAACCATGGCCAAGGCTATTTACAAAAGTTGATACCTCCCTAAATTCTGAGGGAAAAGACTCATCCGTGAGATCTCGTATTTTGATTTGATTCAACTTTAACCGACTCGTCTCAACTTCCGTCAAATATTCTTGGATAGGATGACTCGTACTGGTCCCCATCTTCAACTACTTCCATGTAGTCTTCATTCTCTATCGCCGATATTTCTTGTTCAATTTCATTAGCAAGGTCAGGATATCGGTCGGTCCTGAACTTGTAATCTCTTCTGGCTCTTAGAGCAGACCTGGGAATTTCAAATTCAATAGTTAGAATCTTGAATTCTTTATCGGCCTCAATTATTTCAAATTTCTTGGGGTTCCACAAGACTAGTAATTGATGTAAGGAAGAGGCGACTGCATAATTTCGATGCAACCAATCCCGTCCTAAAATGGCATTGTAGCCTGAATCGCCATCAATTACAAAGAAAGCCATATAACTGACACAGTCTCCGACTTGTATTTTTATTTTGACAATGCCCTCGACTGCATATGGTTCCCCGCTAAAGCTAATGACAGTTGCATTAGTTTTCTAAATATCCTTCCTTGTCTTTCCTATAATCTGTAGAATAGAAAAGGGTAGAATATTAATTGTTGCTCCAGTATCTACTAATACTTGACTAATGGATTGGTCCTGGAACTTAGCGGTCATATATAGTGCCTTTTTATGATTTATGTCAAGGTCAGGCCGTCTAAACAAGGCGTTTAGGATTTTTTGTGCTGTCGGGTCGTCCAAGCTATTAGCAGCCGGGGAATGACCCTTGGTCTTTTTGGAAATTGTCCGATCCTCAGTGATTGGAACAGATTCCTCACCTTTCTTTAGGGTATCGATACCCGTAGCAGTTGGGGTGCTGTCTTTACTGTTTTTCTTGAACGTAAAGACAGAGAAATCTCCAGGCCAAACTACGGTAACACCGCGCGTACCTGTTTCCTCCGCTTGTTCTACCTCATCGGCCCAGGATTCCGTCCCTGGTTTCACGACTTCAGTAGTAAGCGCTCTTTTGAAAGTTGCCGGTAATGTGACCACATTGCATTCAGGAGAAATTTCTCCGGATTCGGGTTCCGACCCATAATCCGAGTACTCTTCGTCGCCAAGTAAATCATCATAGTTGACCTTTAAATCAAGGTCATCGCCATCTGATTCTTGGCCTGCATCATTATCCCTAATTTGATTCTTGTCGGGCATTGAGCAGTTTGGACCTGTAGTTTCGTCTCCAGGCAACATGGCTTCTTGCACCTCTTTCATTTTTCGTTCAAGACTCGGGCTATCATTTTGGATCAGCGCTTCCTCCTCAACAAGAGACACCAACTCTAAACTGAACTGAATTGGATTATCTGTCTCCATCGCCACTGGCCCTTCTTGAGATGCCTTATTCTTAGACAACTCTTTCTTCTCTTCACCGAGAGAAACCTTGTTTACTGACAAAGCTTTCTCTTCTTTGCGCAGCTGTGCAATCTGTGCTTCTTGTGCTGTGCCATAAGAACATCCTTTCGGATTTTCAGGGCTTTTTCTTGCCTACTTCTTCGCTGGTCATGTAAACCACTTGTCAGGTCTGAATTCATCGACCCATTTGAATCACTCCACCTCGGAGTGGAAATTGGAATGGGTGATCGATATGAATTCCTTCCTCCTCTGATTCCTCCTCTTCCACCTCTTCCTCCTCTGCCCTCCATTCTTGGAGTGCCGGGTCTGGGTGGTCCGAAGTACTCAGAGCTTTCATTGTTCATCCTTACCCGTTTGTTTGGCACTTTTCTGTATGCCGGTACCCACTTTGGATTATTTTTGGCGACCCGAGTCCGGACCAACTCAAGATGGAGTTGGTCTGCACAGTTAGGGCATAAATGGTGCTGTAAGATTTTCAGACCTCGTATCGCCTCCTCATGTAGAGGGTTATGCTCTAGCGCCTCTTTGTAGGTTTTTACCTCTGGCGTCTTATGTGCAACAAGATCTTCTCCCTTTCTCTCCTTTTTAAGCAAAGGAGCTTTGGGTTTCTCATCTTTCTCACCACTCCTCTGCTTTTCTTCATTATGGAGGGAGCGTATCTTGTCGAGATCCGACTCCAACTCATCTAACCTCAGCGCCTTCGACTCTTTCTTGGTGATCTTTATGAATCTTTTCACATTTTCTTTTGACCACACCTCTGAAAGAAGCGCATTCACTAGTGGAACGAGCAGCCGTTATATGCGACCTACACATTCCTTCCATTCCTTTTTCATCGACTTTTGGCAAAAATATGACGCCATCATCGATCAGCCGGTGCAATAATGTGATTGCCAACTTTTCACGCTCCTCATTTTTCTGGAAAGCCTGCAAATCATTCAAAGCAACCTGATCAACAGTAATCATATTACAAACAACAAACTTTCCTTTTCTTTCAGTTTCATCAGCAAACAATAATTTGCCCTCATCAATGAGGTCCTGAAAACAATTTCCTTAGTCCAGTGAGTAAAAGTATCATGCCACACACAATATCTTTTATTCCCTATTTCTTCTAGAGTTTTCACAACATGCCCTTCTTTGGGCTTCACGATAGCTTCCTTATTTTGAAGGTATACTTCCTTCTTTCCTTACTCTTAAAACTCCTTTTGCTGAAGGTTTCTTTTCTCCTAAGAGCAGGACAAACTAAAGGTGTATCGAATTTGACCACCTCTAATGCGTTAACTTCAAATTGCATGTTATTATATGCTTCTTCATTGATCTCCTCATCAAGTTGGTCGCCAACTAGATCAGGCTCGACTTGAGCGACATGCGCATGATAAGTAGTTTTCTGCCTACCAACATGTTCTTTATGACTAGTTTCTTCTTTAAGAATTTTCTCATACTTAATTGCACATCGCGTCAATTCCGGAAAATCAATGAAGGTATCACCACCGAATTTCTTTCGGAATTCGAGTAATAAACCTTCTTGTGCCATCTGCACAAACTCATGTTCCGGGACCGATACCGGGCATCGCCCTTTAAGACTTTTAAACCGGTTAAGATAGTCATTAACCGACTCTCTAAGCCTCTTGTAATCCTAGCCAATTCACTTAGAGTAATTCCTGGATCCATTCTTAAGAAATGTTCCACGAATTTGTCCCTAAGGTTCTCCCAACTGAAGATCGAGTTTGGTGGTAAAGTTATGTACCAATTAAATGCATTTCCAGTTAATGAACAGGAAAACATCCTCAATTTCAGGTTTTCATTATCGGCTGCCTCTCGACATTGGGTTGTAAAACGAACCAAATGTTCTACTGCCGACATCTGATCATTACCTGAGAACAAGGTAAAATCAGGAATCTTAAACCCTCTTGGGAACGGGTATTTCTATCAATGTAGGCCGGATAGGGAGAATGGTCGAAATTCTTATTCTTATTCCTTCTGACGGGAATACCCATTCTTTCCACTATGGCTTCAATCATACCCTCTAAAGCATTATCCATTTGCCGCCCAACTCCATAATTAGGAGCGGCCTGGTATTGATTTTGGTAATCTCCACCATAATTAGGTATATTTGGCTCAGCTCTATAATGACCTGCCATGTTATGCATCACAGGCGGCTGTTGGTTATGGAAATTATTATGCCCTTGTCCCACATTATTGTGAGTGTGAGTTTCTGGGTTCTGATAAGGCATTCCAAATCCTCCCATAGAAGTTCCTTGCCCCCTTCCCGAGGCAGGGTATCCATACTGCCCCGATGCGCCAAATGTGTTGTGGACCGGGATATGGTTAGGGTTAGCGTAATGCGCTCCATTTGTAGGAGTCGATGTAGCATAACCGGTTTGGGTATTAAGACCCCCTAAACCAAAATTCTGTTGTTTATTTCCTAAATGTACGCCAGCAACCGGTATTCCGGCTGTTGCCGTATCATTGTTATTTGTCAGATGTGCAGGATCAATCCTATTTGATTGAGTGCCTGGGCCTGCTGACCAGCCTGACCCAGCCTCTGCTCCCTGGCTCTCCCCTGTCCTCATTATGACCAAAACCTGGAGGAGGGTTAGGACGCAATGAAGAAGTTTGCGGGTCAACGTTAAGACCCCGAACCCCCTGTCCTGTTAGGACTACTGTACTTGGTGGATACCCTATTGGTCGGGCATCAGCACCAAGACTTCTATCAGCGCCACTTGGCTCTTCGGTCGTTATGGCTCTACTTCTGGTTTGGACGATAGTTTGTCCCAAATCGAGGACTTTCTCAAGTTTTTCGTTTAGTTGAGAGTGCCTCTGAAGCAAAGGTTCAAGGCGACATACAATCTCAGTCGCGACGCTTCTTGATAACGCATCAAAGGTTGCACTAAAAGTTTCATTGATATCAAGGATAATCCTATCAATTTGCCTTGATAATCCATCCCGAGAATTCTCATGTAAGCTCTGGGAAATTTGGGTAAAGGCCCGCGATGACTCTTGTGTCAAATGCTGAATGTGGGACTCAAGTTGTTTTCGCTCAACTTCTTGCCCATTTACCAACAGTTCCTTAACTGTTTTCACATATGTTTTGTGAAAAGCAGTTAACTGGGTCTTAGAAACTTTACTAAGATCCAAGTCTGCCAGTAAATTTTCCTCTGCCTGGCTACGGGGAGCCGGCGTTGATGGGCCTTGACTGCCAGAACTTGAAGATGAGTTATCTGAACTCACATTGATGATGGGTGTTTCGGCACCCATGGCTTGGTTAGACGGATCAGCCCGTCCACCTTGTGGGATGGGAGTTTCCTGCGAATTATCTCGCTGAGAAGCAGACCTTGT